>NIJG01000009.1:710957-731306 GCA_002201625.1 Euglossa dilemma
AATTGCTTATGTACAAATTTCTTTATTTATTTAAACAAAAATTTCGTAACTGTATGAATGCGTTTTTTTATAGTCATAACAGAATTATGATTATTATTAAATAAAATATCGTAGTTATGAATAATCTAAATTTCAAAACAAGAAGTAGAATTAAATGAAAATTGAGTGAAGCTTGATTTTTTCCTATCTTTAACAAAAGCAGAGTTATAGTCTGGTTCAGCCATTGTAGACTATTGTTTCTTTTTTTCTTATGAATTTAACCCCGTATATAAGTTCGTTACTTAAATTAAGATATTAACAGAGGTTATACAGTATAACGTCGTTTATCCGAAGTAATTAGACGACAAATCTGTTCAGATTTTTCGGATAATCTGTTTAAAAAGAAGCAAATTTTGAATTACGTCGTAAACCAACAAGTACAAAATTTTTCAAAACTTTTTTTTTAAATAAATTACACACGAATCAAACGTAAATATTTATACAGCATCTATTTATTGTAACGGAATACACACTTCCTCTATTCTGATAATCGATCACTTGCATGATCAAAATTCGCATACGTTTCACTGTAACGGATCTTAATCATTTCCAAACATGCTGGATCCACATTGCTTAAAATTGTTTGCGAATAGCTTGCAATTGAGTATATACTATTCGCTATAATATACACAGTTGATAAACTTCTTTATGAGTAGTATGTAAATAGAAAAAGCAGCGTGTCTATACTAAACTTGGTCATTAACTCGCAAATAAGTACAGAGCTTTTCGTTACTTAATAGAAATTGACAGTTTGAATTAGTGTGACCAATGAGATCCAACGAGATCTTGCATAATACATGCGTCCAACGAAAAGTGTAACTCAGTCGCGCCATCTACATACCCATCTGTTACCAACAGTTTTTGTCCCGCACCATACCACTACGATTGGTACACGTGACCACTGTAGCCAATAGCTCTTTTAGAACCAAAAGTACAGATTAACTCTTAGGATTCGAAGATTTTTCCACTGTAGGAACGTAACAACTTTTGAATGTAGTATATAGTAAGTTAGTTAATTAGTAAATTTGTTAGTTATAGAAAATGGTATATAGTAAATTAGTTAAATGCTTAATCCTATTTTCTAAATTTTTTTGAAACCTTTGTTTTCCGTTTCATGGAATTAATCGTGGTAGGAGTATTAATAGGAGTAAGCAAAATACTCGAATGGGGTGATAAATTAGACCCGCATTTCTTCTACGCGGCTTTTTGAAAAGTACCCACAAGTATGTTCAGACGTACCATTTTGCGAATGGATAATGTTTGCAGAAATAATCACGCAGCTGGCTAGCATAGATCACGAATTGTCGAGCAATGTGGGTCCAGCATAACAGATCATCCGCGTAATAGATCGTTCACGCAACGGGTTTCCACGTAACAAAGAATCTGTCAGATTTTATAGATATTCTCATCTGTCGCGATCGGTTCGGATAATTGAGATTAAACCGCGTCACAGCAGACGTCTTACTAATCATAAGTCCCCGCGACTGTGGACTTCTCGCGGCCATGTTTCTCGCGTTTCGATCGATCAAGAAGAAACTTGGAAATCCTCGCCGTCACACGATCTATCTGATACATAAGCGTGCTTTACGTGTTTGTTTCAGCATTCGAGGCGGCTCGTGGCTATTCGATCGAGCGTAAAATCTATATAAACGCGTTAAAGAAAACGCCACGCGAGAAAATCGACACGAGTAAGATCAGCATGAAATCGAGCTCGTCATCGAGCTACGAGTTTTTGAGTAAGAGGAAATCGTTCATCCACCCAGCAGGAGGAGGGAGATTTAGCTCGTTCACGATGATGGGCCCACCGGGCCTCGTGTCGACTAGGCGCGGTTTCGCGAAAGACGGTCCATTCTCGCCGGGACATTTCGGTTTCGGCGGGCCCCCGCCAGGCTTCCGTCCCATGCCACCACCACCGGGCATGCCACCCGTGCCACCGCCGCCAGGCCCTCCACCTATGTACGGGCCCCGGCCGTTTAGGTACGGACCACCACCGGCACCGTCCATGCGCCCACCGCCACCTAGACCAGGCTTCTCTTTCCTAGGTTTCCCGCCTCCACGTCCACCTCCGACCATGCTACCTCCGCCCAAAATGCCTCCACCCCCTCCTCCGCGTGTTACCTTACAGCAGTTGCAAACGCAGAAGAAGAAATCTCACACGAGGCACGGTGTCGTGAATAAGAACCGTGCAGGTAGCATGAGACACAATAGCCAATTGAGTAGGATACTGCCGAAGCTGTTGAAAGAACAGGACTTCACGGTAGACACGTTCGAAGAGAATCTACTCGCGGTCTCGACTCAGACGAACAGGCGGCCAAACAAAGGAAGATATAACCAGAGGAAGTGACAGCGTGCCATTTAGGAGGCATGATATTACTTAAACGTACAATATCCCGTGTAATTCGCTATTGCCGAGATTCGCAGCCTCTTCGATGGCCAGTTGGCTTCGAAGGGGCCAAGCAGTCGCGAGAATGGACAACGGTTTCTAACTAGTGTACGGTTATGGAAATTCTTCTGACTTGGGCAACGAAGAAGGCCGAAGACATTCGTTGGAATGTGTTTGTACGAAATGCGATACTTGTATGATACAAATTGGTGCCCATCCTACGCATCCATCTCCTTTTTCTCCTCTGTCCATGCAACATGTTCCTTGACACTATTTTGAGAATAACATTCATCGTTAATGAAAATAAATGCACTTTGTCGATAATATGATTATGAACCAGTCCATTATCATTCACCTTTTATAATTGATCGATTCCACGTCGAGAGGTTATGTTTTAGTACTTAATCGAGGATGAGAGATCGCAAGTGTGCCATTGTTAATTCAAGGATCGCGGCTCAGTCACGGTTTCTCATGGTTATAGACTGAAGGTAAACACTCGGGGCTGGATTTCCTCCTTGTACGGTGTTTCCCAACCACTGCTTCATCTTTAGATACCATATATTCGGACGTATGAGCCCGAAACCGTTACCGTTAACCGTTTGAGTCCCAGAGGGTTTTGAGGAAACATTGTCGAAGAAACCCAAGCAGCGCTATCGCGCTTTTTTTAAACGGGCCCGAGAAAACCCAAACGGTACGATAACGCTTCGCTTATTTTATGTCGAGATATCTCAAAATAACTCGATAATGTTTGTTTTATTTTACTTCGGTGAATCCCAATCTGAGCAATAGCGCTTCTTGTATGTGTCAGGTAACGTGATTCTCGTGTTTTTCTCATTGCTCCGTTAGATTTATTCCATATACGTACTATATGTTTATAAATATTTCAAGTTTTGTTCGATAAAAATTATTGTGAAGATAACAATGAAATACAAAATGTGTTATTTTGTAACGTATTATTGCACTATTATAATACTGTACTTATTGTAAATAAGTATTACCTATATTGAAAGAAGGAGATGCATAAGGCAATTGCATCAGTAAATCCGAGTGCACGACTTTGACAGTCGATGACGCACTGTCAGTTGTCGAGAACGCTCGAAATGTACTGGGCTTTCTCGATATGAAATCTGAACAACGCGATCGTGCTGCTTAGAACTCAAACGGTTAAGTATATTCCATCGTTAACCACTTGCGCTGGACACACGTGCCACGCGCGTCCCCAGCTTCTTCCCCTTCGAACCTCGCCAACCACGTGTCGGAGATACGTCGGTAGCTTGTTGCCGAAATGGAAACGACGTGCGTGGCACGTCGACGGATTACACCGCGACGCGTGTACTCGTCGATACAGCTGCGATACATTTTCTTACTACGCAGGCAAACCAACTAATAATTAATAATTATTATATTCGAGAATAACTTTTAGGTTTCTTTTCGCAATTCTGTCACGAATATACCCTTCGCGATTTTGTATTTGTCATTTCCATTTTTGCTAGATAATATGTCCTCGGTGCAATGATGATCTTTTTATCTTCGCGCGATAGCAATAACGTTTCTTCAAATTCAGGCCTATCTGTCGTACTTGTTAGGTATCTTCGATTCGGTAGAAATATTTCTGAGCAATAGGCCAACGGAATGTTTGTATAAAATCTGACGACAATGGTGTCATAACCTTGTGCAATAAGATTAGAATCTAGTTATTTTTTATACGAGTGTTACGCAATTGTTGGAGACAATGAGAAACCATGTTGTACCAATCATGCTATCGTGAAACTACCATAGTACGGTCAAAATGAATGTATGCAAGCTTTATTAGGATCTGTTAATACATTTCGTCGATTTCTTAGATATAGGCGACGAAAAAGGTGCTCTCTTTGAATTTTGTAATGGATTCAAATTTCTTTATTAGCAACGAAATCATCTCTCAACTTGTCATCGGTATCTTTTTGAGCCCTTGTCCCAATGTTAGTATCATTTACGATATTTGCAGCTAAACTAAAATTTCTCACGTCTGAATACGTGAAAAACAAAAATGATGCTTTCATTTTCTATGGTGCATCGATACTTTTTCATGTTCGGTAATTTTATTACCTAAAAATGCTTTTATTTCCCTAATCGGAATATTAATCCAGTTATTCCACACGAATCTTAAAAGTGAGAATTAAGAAAGGCAGAATTCTTCGGTAAAAAGAAGATAGGAGAAGGTCAATTGGCTGACTACGTGCTGCGGAAACGCGTGGACCAGAATTTCTTGGCCCTGACGATAAAGTTATTTTGGATAAATCGACGTCTTCGCGAGTAACATCCTCCCACGAAATGTCCTCACTTAGAAAATTACTCGTTGATGTTTCCTCGGTCCCTCGTTGTCGCTTCATGTGGATACTGCAATGTCGTTACTATCAGAATTATTATTATATTCGACATCATTGTTGAATTTGTCAAAAATATCCGTATAAAATTCGTCCCCACAAATCTCGATATCAACATATTCACTAGGTTCTTGTCCTCGTTTAGGGATACACTCTTTATTTCTACAAACGTATGAAACAATGTAAAATCCGATAAGTAAGAGAAGAGAATAGTAATAAATAGTAATAAATATCAGTGAAGAAAAGTCTCAACTGAATATAAAATATTCAAAGGCACTGAAGGGACTATTTCTGACATCATAGGATCCATAGTGCGTTTAAAAATTTAACGCTAAACCTACCACGATGGACGCAGAAACGACGGAAAGATATTAAAGAAAATTAAATAAGAGGAAACGCTTAATATACAAGTAACCCTCCTATAACACGGTAGATAGGTTCCTAGAAAATCCCGTGTTGCATGAAACAATGTTAAGAGACCCAGAGATCAAAAGAGGGTTATGTTCCGAAACCTTAATGAAGACAAATTTTTTATTTTGTAACCCTTTGCACTCCAGAAGCGACTCTCAGTCGCCATTTAATCAGATTCTAAATATCGATATTAATTGATATATCAAATTTAAAATTTTAATAATGCGTGGAATGTCGAGATAAAATAATTCCGTGTCTTAATTCTCATAGGATTCCTTATTTACCGTTTTAAAAATATCGTTAACTTTATGGTAGAAGATTTACAAATTACTATTTTTCTGTAACAAAAAAATCATCGAGTGCAAAGGGTTAACTCCATCTACATTCTCATGTCAAACCACCCAGTTCATTATCACTTTCTGTCATTATTTTAAGATAATTTAGTTTTTAAACTTGTGAAACAAGAATCTTATTATCTAGTGTTGTAGAAGTACTGTGTTGTACAAAAGTTTTTGTACAACAAGGTGTTGTAAAATGCCGTGCTGTAGGAGGGGGCTACTTATACGCTACTACAACATGGCATTGAATGTGGAATTTTAAA
The DNA here is from genome assembly GCA_002201625.1 of Euglossa dilemma. Classification (NCBI taxonomy): domain Eukaryota; kingdom Metazoa; phylum Arthropoda; class Insecta; order Hymenoptera; family Apidae; genus Euglossa; species Euglossa dilemma. The sequence continues at coordinate 716,758 of NIJG01000009.1, forward strand.
AGTAGCTGTTTAAGTCCTAGTTGGTTTAGCGTTGAGCATGGTAAGATAAGACTGGTACTCTTTGATTTTCGAACGCGAAGAATAGCAAAGAGATCATGCCGGGAATATCCCGGTGTTCGACCGAAAAGAGTTAAGGTATAGTATATTAAGTTTGGTATTTATTTTACCGATAAATGTCGCTACTTATATACAGTGAGAGTCGCAAGTGAGTATACAGCACGAAGACGCAAAATTTATCTGACAAGTGTTACACGTGTGTCGCACGAAATTGGAAACTCATCGAAAAGGTACGACGTTTGCAAGAGTACAAATTAATAGTATATATTATACGAAACAGTTGCGTACCTGTCGAAGAACGATTCAAGAGTGAGTGTATATGGATGGCCAAGAATGGAAAACTAGGAAACGTATTGGTTAATTTACGAAGGTACCTGAGAACGATGTTTCATCAGTGCATATTTAGCTTTAACGCTTTTATTATTTTGAATTAATTTGCAGTTTCATCATCATTGATCGATTTAACACACTTGCTATGGAAAGCTTATTAAAATCGAAGATTCCATTTTCAAGATTTTCTTAACCAACGAAAGCTTAATAAAAGCTGAATAACAGAAAAAAGCTTAATAAATGCCGATTTTTTATTTTTATCGGCGAAAATTAAACGAGGTAATTAATATTGTACACTGTCGACGTGTTTATAATGGCACTAATGGAACGCAAGGAGTTGACAAGTCAAAGTGACTTGCGTTTTTCTCGTTTTGTCTTCCGTTTTTGTTGTTGGAATTATTGCGTATATGAAATCGTTTTTAATATGGACTTTTCTCGAAATAGAAACGTGAATAATTGCGTACAGCTGTATATTTTTAATTATTGTTAGCCGATTGTTGTTGTTTAGTACACTTTATTGGTCGATAGTTTTAACAGTAATTATAGTAACTAATCATTTCAGCATTCAGGCGATTAAATTGCATATTATTCCGATGAAAGTAACATTTTATATCATTATCAACTTCATTTTAAGATTTCCTGTTTATTCGTAATATTCCTTTCTTAATTTAATATGTTTCGTAGATGATACGTTGTCATGTAATATTAACAAAAATTGATTTTACTAATCCAGAATATTTTTATTTCATCTTTATGCTTTGAATTATGATCTTTTTAAAGAAGTATTAACCATTATAATTAATGCTCAAAGAAATCTTAAAAAATTTAAACATCCTAATTAATTTATCACATTATTTGTAACAGCAATTTTATCATAGGTTCTCGTATTAATCCAAATTATAATAACAATTCTGCCATGTTAGATTTCGATAAATAATCTATCAGTAATTAATACGATAACAGTAAATGATAAATTTTATTAAATAATCCATGCAATATGAAGTTAAGAAATAAACTTCGCTAAAAATTAGCGGATTTACACTTATAAAATTTTTAAGTGATTCTAGATATTTCATGCTAAAAATATTCCTTTTTTTTTCATTAGCTCCCTAACACATTCCGTGCCTGACCGTTTTTTAAAGACTTTTCGTTCAGGCCGCGTGGGGCGAATTCGCCCCACGTATTTTTTTGGGATTTAAATAAACATTGTTATGAATATCACCTATTTTAACGAACATTTCGTCTGGCCTGAACGAAAAGCCCAACGTGGGGCATATACGCCCCACGTGGCAGGGAACGTGTTAACTAATCTCACTTCTGCCCCCATGAGCCTTTCTGGATGATCTAATCGATCATAGACAAATATTTGCGCTGTTCGTAACTCTGTATTTATCTATAATTTTATTTCATCCTACGAGAACAATTTATTATATTCTGCATTCCTCTGAATGATTTTTCTTCGTTTCTTAATTTTATAACACATTTCTTTATAATGATGTTTCCAACTGTACCTCTATTTAAATACTAAAAATATAAATACACGAATTATGATATTATATTTGTATCGTGTACAATATATAATATATACTATATACTATACATTACTGACAACAGTTAGAAAACAAAATAACCATTTGCAATTATTTTAGTCTTTATCTTCTAAGACATATATATCGAAATTAAGAATATAAAAGATGACACGTTTTCGAATATCACGTATCAAACTTATTTTTGATTTTAAGTATCAGAGAAGATAAAGAATATATAAAAATTTGTACATCATTATCTCGTTCCTTAACTATTTTTCAATAAGCGTATGACAATGAATAATATATGCTACATAATATATATTTATAATTTGGAATATTCATGTATGCTATTTATACGAATTTTCGATAGATAATTTAACATCTAGTTAGAGGACCATTTTACAGAGCTCTGATTCATAAATAACGGACGAAACTTCTTCTGTATACTCACTTTTGACGCGTTTTAGACTATATAACAGCCCTTTGTGAAGCAAACGATCGAAAATTTACTACCACTGTGTATCACATTTGTTTGGACTGCCAAAAATGTAATATTCTTCGATATCGTCTCCAATTTGACTAAGACTCTAGAAAGATATTACGCAAAGACCCCGTTCTCTGTAAGGTGTATACTCTAGTGAGACTCACTGTATGTACAACTCATATCTCGAGCATATTCACCTGAAAATGTTCTCACTGAGTATTTCTGTAAATACTCCGCTACAAACGTTTATTTTCATTCTACGTTTAACAATGATAATTGTAATATCTCTTCGTAAGTCATTCCATGTTACAGCTTTTGTGTTTAATACGATTTTCTTTTTCACCTCTGTGACCGATCACACCGTACGATTATATTATATTAATAACGATAGCAATGTAACGAAAGGTTAACGATCTCTATTCCTTTCCTTTGTCATCGTTAGCATTTACATTTTGTAAATATGACAGCAGCCAATGTAACCTTCCGTTGATTAGAGCATGAACTTTAAGACGACGATTTTTTTTATTCGAGAGAACGTTACACGATTAATGTTATCAGCAGTATCACGTAGAACCTAAAGTAGCTGTTCTATTTTCGACGAAACGAAGCCTGAATACGCCGGAAGAGGAAAGACGACTGTTCGTGATCTTTCCGTAGAATTTAAAAAGGATACGTGCGTGTGATTGAACGTGAGAATAATTGACACGTTGACACGTTGGAATCAGGAGATCTTTTTGCAGACACTGTTACGCGATGAAATTGTGATTAAATAAACTTCTATCTGTATACTGTTACAAAGAACTTGTATTCTAAATATAGTATTCTAATTTTAACTTTGAGCTAACATGATCATTTTCCAGTGCATCTTCGTTTTGCCATTTTGGACATTTTCATGGCCGAGGAGGAAAATAATTTTCAGCTTATCGAAAAGCAAGAGTCGTAATCGGTGATGGTATTCTTTGAATTAATTTGTTTTTTTAATATACTTGTATATCATATAGAACAATTTCAATCTTTTTTAAACAATAGTACATATATTTATGTACTAGTATTTGTAATTTATTTGTAGAGTTATGTTGAATGCCTAACGTAAAAGCAGGAACCTATAAAATGAAATTAAGAGACGTACATTTAATTTCGTAACTTTTCCGATTTAAAATTTTAACGTTACTAATTGTTTACACATTTATTGATAATTTGTTATCAATGTTAAGCTTAAATGTTTAATCGTCGTTTAAGAAATTTGAAATATTTTTAAATATTCGATATAGGAATATATTGGAAACCAATGGTGAACAATATAACAAACGAAGAATACAATTTTTTATATTCCTAAAAAAATAAAATTTTATATACGTTTGTGTTTCTGATTTGTTTCTTATAAGATTATGTTTGTACATCTTACCTAACCTATAAAATGAACCCAAGAAGCTTAGACCTAATTTAATAATTCTTCTGCTCTAAAATCTGAATATTATCAAACATTTTTAAGCAAATTTAATCGTTGTTTAACACATCTGATCTTTTTCTTAGTTTTGTAAAATCCTGAATCTCGTAAGGTTATGTTGCACGCTCTATCTAACCTATAAAATAAGCTCAAGAAACTTAAAACCTTATTTTAAGCATAATTTAGCAATTATTTTCCTTTGAAATTTGGATTTTATCAAACAAATTTAGCAAAACTTTTAATTATTGCTTAACAAATCTAAATTTTTTGGGTTAAGTGGTATTAGAACGTATTAGAAACAATAACGGATAATAAGAAAATTTTTATTGCAAAATTCCGAATTTGGTATGGTTATGTTTCATGATTTATCTAATCTAGAAAGTAAATTCAAGAAACTTGACTTTAATTCAGTAACTTCAAAATTTGGAACCAAATATATCTATTTAAATATTGAGTTTTTGCTCAACTGGTGTCTAAAGTTGTTTCAATTCATCTAAATCGAGTTCTTCGATTACTATTGTTAAATTAAGATTATGAATGTAACTTAATTTATGATTTTATTCACATTAAACATTTCTTTCTCGTACAAATCTAATTAGGATATAATATTTTTTTTTGTTTTTGCAGTTATTACGAATATACTTCTGTTGTAAGCAAGATTAGTCTTAAAGTTCTATTTAACTTTTTTATTTAACGTTATTTTATTCCATATTTTCCAATACACATAAAAAAAATTGAATAAAGCTATCGTATAAATAAATTCATAAATATTTATCATTTTTTAATTTTCGAAATAAAACTTTTTATTTTAACAAGTTTTTCTCTTTAAAACAATGTTTTCATATCTTTGGTTACTCGAATTAATTTTTGTGAATGCAGAGTGTAATTACATATGATATTTATTGTTCAGGAATTTTATATTTGATAAAAAATGTTACATTATATATGATTATATCAGTGATCACGCGTAGCATATAATAATGTACTTTTTACTTTTAATATTTTTGATTTTAATAATATATTAGATAATATACAATTAATTTTATGTATTGTTACATACGATAACTCACATTCGATTCAAATGTTTTAGAACTTGGAACCAAAACATTTGCAGTACAATTCATCTTAAAATCTTATTCCGACTTTCAACGATATCTAGTCACAAGTATATCATCGTTCTTTAACAAAAACATAGTATGTATAAAGAATGTACGAACAAATTTCCGAGTCAGTATATGTATTATTATATCTAGATACACATTACAGGTCAGTACTTTGTCGATAAAATTAAAACAAAAACCTTATAGAGTAAAAATTCCACTCGTGCTTTAAGGGTTAAAGCCAAACCACGGTCATAATTTATCAAATAAAAAGAACATATATAAAGTCAGCCTCGATGAACCAAATCTTCGTCATCTAATTATATCTTTTATATTTTCTTTTTCTTTCACTTGTGGGAAATATTCCAAAGGTGTCCCATTTCCCTAGGGCAGTACTGGGAAATATATTTCCCGCCTTCGCTTTAGTCATTGTCAGTAATCACTTCCTCTACCATTAGGTTATTCTTCGTTATACCATTGTTTCCCTTATCACGTTGACACATGTAATATACTCCCTTACTCCTGCTTGACTTAACACGTTGACACCGGGGCCCAAATTCACTAATTGATTTTTATAAATCTCGACGAGGTAAAACCGAATCTGAAATCAGTTTTTGCTATTACCCTCAGTTTTTGAGGAAATCGACTTTGAAAATCGCAATTTATCAACTTTCACGTCCATTTATAACAAAACTACTAAAGCGATATGATTCCCGTTGGATTCAATAAATTCCGTGGACTTCAACTAATACATCGATATACTATAGTTTTCCAATATCAATTTGCATATACCTGTAAATGTTAAGTAAACCTGACGGGATCAGTTTTGTCCCTAATTTTTTTCTCAAGCAGTAGAGGTCTGTTTTGATAACCGATGTAAGGACCAATCGGCACTCTGCCCAACATGTTTTGAAAAATTACATAAAGAATTAAATAATTATGTTATGTTTATAATATTGAAGTGTTATATTTTTAACCAGTTAACTGTGGCGCCCTCGTTTGGGAGCGCGCACCGTTTTGTGTCGCCAGAATCGAGCCATGACGAGTATACTCGTCAATCACAGAGTAAGTTGCGCTGGTAAGATATTGGATCAAAAAGATGGGATTATTTTATAAAATTGACACTTTTATTACTAATGTATATTTATTTTGTTAACTTAAACATATATGACATATTTATTAGACGAAAAAGAAGAAGAAAAAAAAAATTAACTACATATGATAGCAAGAATTTAAATTCCTGCTGTGGCGTGGTATTCAGCAAAACAGGCACATGAATAAATTCGTTATGTGAACTGATAAGCTGTTTCAGCCGGTATATATGGGGGCGCATGAGTTTATCTCAAATTATTTATATTTTTTATTCGTTTGTTTCATTCCGAACTGGCCTCAAAATATTCTAAACAGCTTGAAATTTGGGAATATGTTTTGTTTTTCTCAAAAATTGCAATTTAAATGGCCAATAGTCACTACTTTATATGCATGACGAGTATACTCGTCAATACACAAAATCGTGCCACTTCTCCGTGACGAGTGTATACTCGTCAATCACAGTTAACTGGTTAATATTGAGTATCTGTTTATAATGTTGAAAATTGAAAAATAAACCTATTCTGTACTACCTATTTTGTGAAATACAAGTGTGACCCATCATGATGCATGCTGCCCCACGAAACAGACACGCGGTGATGCACGTCGGCGTCAACATGTTAACGCATACGTGAGGTGAGATATTAGGTGTTAGTATGGCGGGTGAAGAGTGTAAATAATACTAAATAAATAATACTAAATAAAATAAACTGTATGACCAGCAAGCCACCAGTTCTCCAGCTCTACCCTAGAGAGAACATAAAATTTTTTTCCACTAAAATCTTCATGGTGACCATCTTGATCAACCTGACATGAGCTAGGCCCGAAACGAACACCATCGGTGCATCATCCCTACATCACCTTCCTAACACGGATTGTCCTCAGCAGAGGAACCAATCCCCGTCCTGAAATCTCTCCCTCTCTCTCAATATTTATAATTGTTCTATATCATATTTTTCTATCTCTTCTATACACTTTGTCTCGCCAGTACGTATTCTTTCTCTCTCTCTCCGCGACACTTTCCAATCACGATCTCCTCAGTAGTTCCCTTTCGAACTGCTTGTGACCCGTAAGCTCAGGCATCTAAGGGTGAAAAAGAACCTCTCGCCTAAAGCCCACAAAAATTAGGGTTTATAACCCAGGGGAAGGAATGACGGGTCCTGCGACGCACTCTCTGCCACTTTTTTCACGTAAAAGAGGGGTTCGCTTTCTTCTTCTTCTTCCGCGACATTACACTCTCGCAAAATGAATCCATCTACTATGCGTTGCTCACTTGAAGTCCGCTAAGAAAAGTGCAGGACCGTATCCCTGCCAACCCTTACTTACCCACGCATTCTAACGCACAGAAGTAGAGTGAATCCGTTTCCCTTTTTGGCAGAAATGACTCCTTTCTATTAACCTGATCTTATGACATCACGTGATAAAGAAAGCGAACGAAACAACGAGAAAAAGTGACAAACGCCAGAAATAGATGCAAGAGCGTAGATTTATATCTAAGGCATTAACTTCAGATTCTTCCGGTGAATGTCCAATTCCTAATTTTATTTAACGATACATATATTTCGTACGTATTGAATACGTGTTCGATATTTATGAAATATAAATGAAAATTGTCATCGATTGCTCGTGCAGTACTACTCTCATTCGCAGGCTTACAATGTATTATTCGAGTATAATAATTTTCCGAATATCTTACGCTTATGTTGGCGTTGTCTTCTTTCTATTTCTTCAGTAGGCATGCACCCGACATTCCCACCTTCCAATCAGAAAACTCTATTTTTCCACTATCAAATCCTGTAGCAACCAATCACAACATACTCGAACCGAATTCCAACAAACATCGACCAGCACATGAGATCTTAATCGACTACCAAACAGAACACATTAGAACTCAATGAAACATCAGGCCGAATCAGAACTCAATCAAACATGAAACAGAACACATTAGAACTCAATCGAACATGAAACTTCAGAACTTCAGAACGAACTCGACAGGCAAACAAATCGCATCAGAACGCAGACAACGCATCGTCAAAATAAATAAAGTGTAAAACGCCAACCAGTGCACTTTATTATAAAATATCTAACCAGCTCAGCATCTAGACTTTCGAACGCTGATTCACTACGCGATACAACCCATAACAACAGCACTTATCTATGTTTTAACCGAACAATTGTATTTGTAGGATAAAAATTAATATAATAAGCAGATTGTTTGAACTTCCTGTCTCTGTTTACACACTCAGCTCTTTTGTTTATCTTTTACATGTCTCTTCTTTAGCACAAACACCTCATGACTGACTCCTCTCTCATGTCCCACACTCGAATATATAAAACAAATGACAGTTACCCATCAAAACCAACACTTACAGGTTCTGTTATGGTAAGAAAGGGGTAAGTTTTGGAAAATATAGGTTGATTCAAGATGAGCTACTGTTGGACTTCATTACGGATAATGCAGTAGGGAAAAATAATTCTAATAAAAAGGTCAATTTCCCGTATAATCGTACTTTCTAATCGTGTATTTTATATAGCTGGAACGGCTAGGTTAGTTTTAGATAGATAAACGATGCATCTATATACAAGGGTTGAAAATTAATTTATCGCGTTTGCAAGCGGAAATTCAAATGTCATTTACGGTTCAGATAGTGTAAACTTAATTATCAAAGTAGCATCTATTCGATTACATCGTGTCATAAGAGAAAATGAAACAATCGATTTAACAGCAGCGCGATTTACGCATACATCGTAATACGAGAAAGTGAAACAATGAATGGAATACTAAAGTAACGGAAAATAATAGCCAGATGTATATATTAGGTCGTCCCATAAGTTCGTTCGCGGTGATATTTACATTCCCCGTCACAATTTATAAACTATATCGATGATTAACGTTTTTGTCAACGAAATAGGTAGAAGTCGTAGAATAAAAGGGCGACTAAATTTTTTCTTAATATTTAACACTAGATTTACGGGACCCGTCAATTTGACGGATGGGTTGCTTCAATTATACGATATTAACAGGTATAATTAACTTATATTAAGTCTGTTAATATTGCGATTGTTTTCAAATTAATCCCATCGTTTGTATTTTTAAAGAAAATATGTAATTTTCTTTACCCCAAATCTGACGGGTGTCCGTAGAAATAGGTATACAAAAACCCCCGTAAACATAGTGTTAAAAGTTTATTCGTCGTATAATTTTAAATGGTAAAAGTAAAAACCGGAACGAATTTATCGGACGACCCATAACTTACAAGGAGATTGCAAGGCCTATGGGTAACCGATTTAGTTCCAATTGTGCACATTGGTAGATTTCGTTCTCCTGTTTCTGAAAATATACCATCATAGAACCAAACACTCGATAGTTTTTTAAATATTTGCAATTAAAGATTCGTTACTTCCGTATATGAATTTCTATTCATCTCAGTTACCAAAGAATTGTTTAGTGTGGTAACTATAGAATAACATTTTTTCATTTTCTTAAACGTCCTTTTTACTTTGCATCAGTTTATTGCACGTAAAAATGCAGAATAGATTTTAAATAAGTTCACCACATTAGTGTCCCATCAAACATTCATAAGAATAGGAGTAACCAATGTGAATAGAAACTCATATAAGGAAGTAGCAAATCTTTAATTGCAAATATTTAAAAAGTATAGAGTACACTAACTAACTCGTTGACCCACAGGCTTTGCACTCTACTTGTCAACGTTGACTTTTGAATCATACACTTCGAGTATGCAAAAGTTATCTTTACACTAGAATGATTTTTTCATCGTACTATGTATCATTTTCCTGCACATTTTAGACAAATTCTTTATTTAACTTTTTGCAATTGTTACAATAACATGGAACGATACACAGTAGTTATATGTAAACTACATTTACACTCATCTGACATAAATACGATGATCTATCGACTTTAGTCGTCCTGTGTACATAGTGGTAACTGTGTTACATTTGTTACCTGTGATACCTAGTCTTATATCGGCCTGTCCTTATACCACAGTTTAAGGATTCGTTAACCCGTTAACATACAATGATGAGTTAGACTCATTTATTTCAAGGCTCTTCTTTGACTTTGGTAAGTATTTTTCTCCATTGTATGTCAGGAGATAAGTTTTATGAATCAATCTTATCCAATATTTAAAAAAATATATATATTCCTTTTCAACTTCCATTCTCTAGTTCAACTTAGCGAAATAAAATAATATTTTTCAAACGCATCAAGTGTATTTAATTTGTATGTCAAGGGGTTAATTTGTTTCTAGCCCATGGAACCGGTGTGACACGGTTTTATGGTCTCGTTAGGGCCCTTTGGATTGATTCTGGAGTGTTTTGTCAATTCATCGACTGTCTTCATTCGCAAATAAATTATTTTCTAGTAATCCGTGGTGGTTGAGATAGGCTAGGTTCGATCGAGTATATAGGAGTACACGACCGAACGTATTCGTGATTTTTCATTTGTCCTCGCCTTTGATATTCCATTCTCTACTTTCATGGGAACTTCGAAATATTAGAGTGGGTTGAAATAAAATATCTTAGCATTGCGACAGTAGAGCAATAAATTTTTGTACATCGAATCGACGTCATCTTTGTAAGACCCGAAATTTTACAAAATGTCAGTAGATTTACTTTAACTTCTTTCTCTCCAAGCTTGATTAGGGTACTTTTGATACAGAATGCGCCAGTAGGATTGCGCCATTAGGGCGCAATGTCCGGGTCCCGATGCGTAGCCACCTCCACGTGGTGAGACCTGGTAATTGGTATTGTTTTCCAAAAAACAATTTTTGGAAAATGATACTAAACTAAGAGCTACGCACCAAATATAACATTTTATTTTTTGTAAATTTTCAGTGTTACTTTTACCCCTTGAAAATAAAGAATGGGTAATGTTTGTTGAAGCAATATGTAACTTAACGTTAATCAAGGTAAATATTCTAAGGTATGTGTAATGTAAAAATTAATCTTTAAACTAAAAACGTGTATAATAATTAAAATTTCCTGAAATGAGTAGACTATATATTCGCGCAAATACATATTTTAATATTTATACGCGCATTAAATATATTTTTACTATATTTCTACGTATGGAAGAGTGGAAGTTTTATAAAAAATGTCGAAAATATGCTTCAATTGTTCAGAATATATATTGTGACAGACACAAACCTCATCGTTTATTAATTTATCAAGTGAAAATAAAATATAGAAACATTAAATCATTAAACATCTGAGTATATTTTACTTCTGGTTTTGTTTGTTATTTAATATTTTAACGATAAATCATGCCTGGTCGTTGTTACCAATTCACTCACGCTATCAAGTAATTATTAATGTCAAGGTAATTAGGCACAAATTATTAATGAAAATTGAGTAACAATATTGCCTATAGTTCCGGCTTCACGATGCTACTGTAAAAGTTCATGAATTAATTACAGAAGCTTGGTAATTCGTGATTTTCATTATTAACCCTTTGCACTCGAGAGGCGACTCTTAGTCGCCATTCGTTTTAATACCACACGAATAAGTGGCAATAACTATATTAAAAATAACTACGCACAGAATATCGAAATAAAATAATTTCACTCGTTCCAAACGCAAACGTGTAATTTTCTTTCCTTTTTTTGGGGGATAAATGGTATCACCGAGCTCATAGAAAAGTAAGAAAAGTTTTTTCATGGTGAAAAAGTCTTCGAGTGTAAAGGGTTAAATCTACTCTATTCTTTTCTAACCATTTTCTGTTCTCGTCTGTGACATCACGAGAAAGTATGCGACGATCTCCTGGTGTATTCTGAAATCCTGTTACCTTTTCCGATTTAGTGTTGTATGAATGGGTTGCATTAGCAGATGTATTGAGTTTATTTATTACATACAACATTATTATAACACGGAATTCGTACTATGTATCATATTTTCCTGCAAAATTTAGACAAATTCTTTATTTAATCTTTTGCAGTTGTTACAATAACATAAAACGATACACAGTAGTTACAAGTAAACTATATTTACTAATACTTTTAACGAGTTAGCTTTGCTAATAATACTCTTATTATTAATTAACATATTATTTATTTTTCAGAATTTTGACAATATAAAGGTTACAAACGAAGATTAAACCAATGAATAAATTACACTGTAAATACAAGAGAGAGATACACACATGCATATTTGTTTCGTTTGTTTATCTAGTTATAATAAGATCCATATTATTTTTTTTTTTTTTATGAACTGTTATATATTAGCGATGGACCAATTTCGTTTACGTATCGTTTTCAGGAAAAGTAAACTCAATAAGAATTACCCAATGGATATTGCAGATTTGAGAAGGAGTTAAAATTTAGACAGTGTAATCGGCGTGAAAGAAACAAATTTTTAATTATATTCCAAATTAATTATAAATAAAATATTTTTTAAAAATTAATGTGTATTACAGGTATTTTTCACCAGACTTCAAATCAGTAACATATACAACAATATTTTCGTCTAATTGAAACACCCCTAGATTTTTCCCTCTGAAGTTATTTGAAGAATAAAATATATGCACAAACTTTTAATACATTGGAAAATTTGAAAGAGCGAATCGAAATTAATTATAAAGGATAAACAGAAGGAGTAAACACTCTAACTTTCAAATCGAATACTAACACATGGATGTCTTATTAAATAATTGAACTTTGTTCACAAGATGACGTATACGTCTTGTTATACAATGCACACAAGTGCAAACGTTGTATGCAGCTGTTACATCAAAGTTACAATACGTCTTCGTTGTAATAAAATTGTTGGAATTACTGAATTCATTGATCATCTGTATTTTTAGGTTGATATTTATTTTTTTTCGTTCCATACATTTTCGTATAGCCAAGAAAAATATTCGGCTCATAGAGGGTTACATAAGTAATAAAAGAATTAAAATACACAGTAGAAAATATTTACAATGTACCGAATAGGAGTTCGAAAATTTTTCAAAATATCTCGTCAAATATTAATTTTTCGGGTATCAGTCGTCAATATAAGTAACCCTCCTATAACACGGTTGATAAGTTCCTATAAAATCCCGTGTTGCGTGAAACCGTGCTATATAAAACCCAGAGACAAAAAGGGAGTTGCGTTCCGAAAATGTAATGAAAACAAATATTTTATTTCTTAACCCTTTGCACTCGAGAGGCGATTCTCATTCGCCATTTAATCAGATTCTAAATATCGATATTAATCGATATATCAAATTTAAAATTACCGACCGATGCGTGGAACGTCGAGATAAAATAATTCCATGTCTTAATTCTCACAGGATTTCTTATTTATCATTTTTAAAAATATCGTTAACTTTATGGTAGAAGATTTTCGAATTACTATTTTTCTGTATCCAAAGAATCATCGACTGCAAAGGGTTTTTTGTATACCTATTTCTACGGACACCCATTAAATATAGGATAAAGAAAGTCACATATTTTCTTTAAAAAACAAACGATGGGTTTAATTTCAAAACAATCGCAATATTAATAGACTTAATATAAGATAATTAAATTTGTTAATATTGTATAATTCAGACAACCCATCCGTCAAATTGACGGGTGCCGTAAATCTGGTGTTAAATTAGGATATCAAGGAGAATCGACATGTAGATTCTCGATAACGAGATATTTACGATGCAAGTAGCATTTTCGAAACTCGATTGTTGGACGATTGTTCGACGATGGTTGGCTGATGGTTCTCGAGGGTTTGGAGCACGCGAGACTAGATACTTCGAGGACGAAGGATTTCGCAACGCCGAGGTAACGAAGACTGGACGTTCCTCGTCGATTTCTGTTACGTAGGTAGGTATTGCACGTGGTGGAGGGACACTTGAGCAGTGCAGAGAGGAGAAGGTCGACGCGGGCCGTGACTCGTCGTACGTCTCGTGTCTCGTTCCGAGATATTAAAGTGATTCAATATTCGGCTGCGGTCATAGGTCAGGCGTGTAGGAGGGACATGTCTTTTATACGCCTGTCCATATATCACGAACTGCCGTTGGCGTGCGTGGAATAATTCCACGAGAAATTGCACGCGTCATACGCGAGTAACGCCCTGACTCTCGGCGATCTTTGCCAGCGGCCTTGGATACGTGACTTGAAACAAGGAAGGATGTAAATCAGCTGCGTGGACAGTGCATCTGCGGCTATTTGTCTACGATCGGACCTAATCGTTTGATATCTCTGGCTACAGATGCCGATTTTTCTTTTTTTATGTAAATATTTTTTAGTATTGTAAAAGTGTGCAATTGTATTTAATAACATCATTTATAACGTGATTAAAGTGTCTTATTTTCTTTTAATAATATAATTTATAATATTTTAATAACGTTCAATTTTTATTCATAATGTTATTTCTAATATTATAATAGCGCTTAATTTTTATCACGGGAAGATGTTGGATTTCGATTAAATATAAAACGGGCAAATGAGAAGCGATAAAAAAGATTTAAATGGCTCATTTTGAATCGCGCAACGCTCGTCCGAACCAATTTTCGC
>NIJG01000009.1:761068-773088 GCA_002201625.1 Euglossa dilemma
TTCTTTTTCCCCAATCTAAGACGAGTGTTCATAGAATACGAGTATGAGCGAATTTAATATTATGAAAGAACGAGTATGCGTGTACCCAATAAAGTGTGATATAGATTACACACATATGTGAATACCTCATGAAGGAAAAAAGGAGAAAAATGAGAGTAAATAGAAATGTTATTTGCAATTGAGAAATTATTGAAAATACACGTGTGAGAGAGTATCTATATTGTTACGTGATCCATTTTCAAGTTTGAAATAAATATTCATAACACTTGAACAAATATATTATCCATTACTAACAGATATTTGCTTTCGGAAAAAGCATTTGAACACGCGTCGGATAAAATCGCGTTAAAGGACACAAAAACATAAAAACTCATACGAACGTATACGATTGAGGTTATGTTATAACCTAACCCACGTATCATCTGTCAACTTTATTTTACGTTCGTCGTTAATCGAAGCCCAGGTTAACCCGAATACGCCAGGCGATATTTCTACGAGGAATATGCTTGTTGCTTAACCCTTTGCACTCCGAACAATGATATAGCAACTACTTCGAGTTATTTTACTTTTCCTATTAGCTTTTACGATACCAGTCGAATCGCATTCCATTTTCATTAGTTCTTCTATTAAAGGTACATTGGTAACGATATGCTTCGGGAATTTTATCTAACAATTTTCTTTATAAACATAGTAGAATTCTAGAGTCACAACGACGACAACAGAATGCAAAGGGTTAATACTTTAGCTCGGAGAATAAAGTTTCAAAACGATAACGATACGCGCGTTTGCATTCGCGGCAAGTGTCGCCACGCAAGAAATTTAGCACGTTGGGCTTTGACCTTGCATCGTTTAGACCGCTATGGGCGCGTCATAAAGAGATGTCGCGACGACGGAAAATCCCATGCACGAAAGGATTAACAGAGAGAAAGATGGGAAGGAACGTCTGACCACCTTAAAAGTCCCGATGTGCACGAGGCGAGCGAGATCGTAATTCGGTACATCCTTATGACGATCCGTTTTATGTCGGGTATTCGCCGTTACTAAAAATGACAATGCGCGAGCGCCATTCACTCGAAGCTTCTCCCGATATCCTGGAGATGGCGCGACCTCGAATCGAAACGGCGTAAGAATGTCATTATTAACGTCGAGAATTTTACGGCTCGTTAATTTCCGCCACGTTTTTCTCCCGGCAGGCAGATAAGTTCGTTTAATTGAGGAAGAGTTTGCGCCGTAAACAAAGAACAAGTTTTAACATGGCAAATCGGGCAAACCGGTCTTTAAAGTTTCTAAAATTACGTTGCGAGGTTTTACATCGATTTCAACGTCGCGGTATTTCTGTATTTGGCCTGGAAAAATCGACAAAATTATTTTCTTTGCTTTAATGTAATTAATTATGAAGTCGTTAGAAGTAACACGTTGTAATCATGAAAATAATCTAACGGGTGTTATTAGATTAATAATGCGGATTTCTTTTTAAACTTCTTTGGTTTGATACAGCTTCCGAGAAGTGTTGTAAATTATTACATCTTTTTTTATTTTATTGACTATAGGAAAGAATGGTCAAAATTACTTTGTTTCTTTTAACATAATTACTTGTGCAATAGATAGAAGTGACATGATGTAATTATGAAAATGGCCTAACATAGGACTCTAGATAAAAAATTAGGATCTCTTTTAAGTTTCTTTATTTTGTAGGGAATCTTGGTAAATGTTTAAAATTACTATATCTTTTTTTTATTGATTGTAATTTGCTTCTTTTGAGTAGAAACACGTCTTATATGTATTTAGGTGTTTTTCTACTTATTTATATATTTAAAAAAATACTTGTATTGCTTGTATATTTCTGTCGATATTTTAATTTTTCTTGTTAATTTTACAAATTATACAAGCAACAGATTATTTTTTGCACTGCATCTACACTAGAGATCTCAAAGAATATGTACAACTCATTAATTATAAAAGAAATAGTTAATAAATTATCATTTCACAAGTTTTATTTGAAATTGATCAACTTACGAACATTTTCTATACACACTATGTGTTAGAATAAAAATATTGAAACATAATAACTTCCATTCTATTTTGTTCTTTTATAAACATTCATACCATAATATTGTTTAATCTATTTTATAATTAATTTCGCGTCGTTGGTGAATATTAATTATTCATGATGTTGGAAATTCACATTAATCAAAAGTAATGAAAAAAAGTGATCTTCTATAATTCTTATTTATTAATTACAATTAAATATAAATTATCATTTGCAATCTAAAAGAACTGTAAGGATATTTAATAATTATTCATAATAAAAATAGGAAAAGATAATTTTGTAAGTATTTTTAAATTTAACTATGATGGTGTATGATGATGGTAATCAATTTTTTAATAAATAGCTTTTTCGATCAAATCTTTTTAAATAATTTCTCATCTTTAGTCTCTAGTTTTTATAGGAACCATAAATCTTTCTTTTATTACAGTTCAAAATATACATCATCTTTGACAATGAGCCTTACTTTAAGCTATTAGAACACCTTATTACCTAAAATATAAAAAAATTCATAATGATTCTTTTCAATATGGACTCTTTAACTTTATATCTTACGTGAAAAATTACATTGAAAAATCCAATTTTGGCCAACTTTTCTGGTAAAATATTTCACAGTGGTCAATACTTTCAAATTTATTAGATTAACGATAAATTACGGAGGATTTAGGACAAAGGAATGTCGTTATCCACAGCGGGATGAGCTCTTGAAACGTAAAACGATTAGGTGTAACTGTCCGTGAAATAGTCGACGGTGAGTGTTTCCTTCGCGTGGAACGATGAAAATGAATAAGCCAGTACACACCCTCGTTATGTCGCGCTGCGAGGGATGATGAAACAATACTGATTGTGAGAAGCCAACGTGGCTGAGACAATGGAGCTGAAAGAAGCACAGCCTCCACGCAGACGGTCCGCAAAGTTTATCACTTTCGTTTAGCTTGTTTTCTACAGTCTATATTTCCGTCCTGCGACACTTTAACGCCAAACCTACCACGGCTTAAATGATCGTTTAGGCTAACTTTTTACTAAAAATTTCGCATTTGACGTTAACGTTTTGGTCATTCGTTTTCGCGATTTTTCTTTCTCTCTTCATATCTACTATTACTTTCTTCTTCTTCTTCTTATCTATCACAAACAGTCAAATGATCAGTTGATGAAAAGATGAAAGAAAAGGAATTTTAGAAAATGGAATAAGCAGAGAATTGAAAAATTGATTATATATCATTGAAGGAGAAAGATCACGAAGTCTAGCAACTAACGTAATAACGCTAAATGTGGAATTTTTAATAATAAATAAAATATTAGTTATTTAGACATTGGTAGATTTAATTTTAAGTTCTTCTTTCATTTTCTACTGGTTATTTGGCTGATCTTGATAGGTTTAGTGTTAATAAATGAGGCAAAAGGTTAAAAAGACGTTGCTTCCATTTTGTTATATTTATTTAATTATTACGAATTTAATAATAATTTATAATTTTCAATTAAATTTCTAGATTTTTGCCACACAAAAGTAGTGAAGAATTTTTTATGAATTATTGAATAACGTTCATTTTTTTATATAAATTGATTTTAATATGTACATCCATTTTCATAAATTGAAGTATTAAGTAAAAGTATTAAAAATGTTTAATAACGTAGTGTATTTAAAATTAAACAAAATTTATTAAAAGTATCCCGTAATGATTTATTGAAATTATTTTTAAAGTAAACTTTCTTCGGGGTCTACATAGTTATTTTGAAATTTGTTCGGAGAATAACAGGCTCGGCTCGTTTCATCTCATCGCTAGAAAACCAAGAATAACGTCTACCCTAACCACCACAAATCCTAATTCAGTCGAAAGTCACGCACCAGTAAATTACTGTACTACGTGCTTGAAACGGAGTACATTTGTCTTCTCCCATGTAGGACCGCTTGACATTCTAAATTGAATAATTACCAAATGACTATGTTAGCGAATAAAATCTAAGTGGCGAGTGTCTTTGGTAACTATAAACCATCCGTGGTTTCTATATAATTAGATTAATTATATTTACTCTTTTTTATAGTTTGTGGTATATACTTTATACCTAGTTTAATACTATTCGTTAACTTTTTATTGAGACGTCAGTTCTCTTATGAAGAAATTAAACACCTTGTAGAATTTATTTTTTAGACCTTTTTGCACAATCCCAATATGATTAGTGCAATTTTACAAATTTTATGTTTGACTTATATTTACAGGATTAATATTTTTAGTACAATTTTGCAAGACACAATTATTAGTCGTTATCATCTGCCAAACTAAATTATCATTAATTTATATCTAACAATAATAAAACAAGTAATGCTTCGCGTGTAAAGTATATAAGTTTGAAATTATAAATTTAGCTTGGTTAGAAATTATAAGATAAGTTAATTATACCATTTTACATGAAATTGTGAATTTGGAAAATTATACGATTGCAAAATTGTAAAATAGTAAACGGCAAAGTTATAAAATTATCATACAACAAAATTGTAAAGTTGCGAAAGATTGTATAATTGTAAAATCATGGAGTTGTAAAATCGAAAAATTATAAAGTTGTAAAATTGTAGAATATTAAACTATCGAAATTATAAAATTGTAGAACGGTATAATCGTCAAATTATAAAACACTAAAATCGAAGAAATGGCTAAATAATAAAATTGCAAAATTGCAAAATTATATAACTGTAATTGTAAAAATATAAAATCGCGAGATTGTAATTACAAAGGCAATATAACCGCACATTCGAAAAACTGTAAAATTGCCAAAACCTATTCGTCCAGCACGTTACATGCTACCCACAATCTTATCCTATCAGTTCATCAATATTCTTAGTCACTAAACTCTTACGCAAGAGAGCCCACGGTTACCACACGTTTAATCAATACCCATCTGCCTTCTAAACGAATCCCAAAATCCCACCTCGATTAATCTCCTAACCCTAAACCCGTTCACCCAACGTGTAACGAAAAATACACGCGCATCCCTGAATTTCCAAAAATATGCATGGCTGTTAAAATCGACGGAAAAAACGATTTCGAACGCGTGATATCACGAGGAAAAAATTCCAAACAATCGGCGTGACGCGAGAATGGCATGTTGTCCATGTGGATTCGATCGTGCGTAAGTTCTTTTCGCGTGAGCACGCGTGTAAAAACGCGAAGTGAAATATTCAGCTGGAAAAAGACGCGCGTAGCTTGCGTCAGTCACTCGTAGACGGCAGCTTCTGCCGAAAATAACGTTCATTGATTTCGCGTTCTGAATGAACGAACGCTTGAACGAGAATGAGACAGCATAGTAGACCGTTGAGAAAAGGGGTGCAGTTATGTATGGCTATCGAAGAGAATGGCACAATATCTGAGAATGTGGAAGTTTCCTTGGATTACGTTCGATCGCATATATATGCCACTCGAATAGATCCTTCTCGTGGTTCGGCGACCACGTACCGCCTACGTTCCTTCCTAATGTCATTTCTGATTTTCGAGGACGCTCAGGGGATAAATATTACGAATAATTCTAGCAAGCGGACGACAGATCGTCAATATAATTCATCGTATCTATAGTACGTAGATACGTACGCGATAACAGTGATTGATCATACGCATTTTCTTTCTGCGTGTACTTACCTAGCGGTGGGTTTATATTTTTCGTTAGCAATATTTTGGAAGATGGGTAAAAAATGGGTTTGTATAATTTGGTGATTACTTGTGAAATTGTAAAGTTATGATTTAATTATGAAGTCATGAAATTATGAATTAATTATAGGGTCGTGAACGTGTAGATTAAGTATAAAATTGCAGATTATTTATGGACTCTGAACAATTATATATTAATTAAAGAATTTTGAAATTATAGAAGAATTAGTGAAATAATGAAATTATGGACTAATTATATTTACAATCATGAACGTATTGATTAATTACAAAATTATGGATTGTTTATAGAATTTTAGAATTATAGGCTAATTACAGAAATGTGAAGTTGCGAATAAAGTAAAGTATTGCGTAATAAACAAATTTCAAAATTTAATAAAATTATACAGTACTTGTAGAATCGTATAATTAGAGATTTATTACACAATTATAAAATTATAGCAATAGCCATACAATTATGAAATATTATAATTATAATATAACTTGGAAGTGCATTAGTGATGACTTTTATGTATTTGTTTATTAAACGATTTTCATGTCTAGGGCGTTTTTAATTTTTCCTTCTTTTTTTATTTAATACCCATCCTCTTCTTTATAATATATTCGCAAATAAGTATTTTATATTAGTATATATAAGTTTACTATTAATGTAACCTCAGATATACCTAAGTATTATGTACTCTCATGGTTATGCAATTGCCAAATTGATTTACTACATTTATTACGCGAAATATCGATTACGTTACTCATAGTGAATTATGAAAAAAATTACGATAACGAAAATAACGAAAATAATTTTGAATTTAACGAAAACAGAAACTGTTAACAAACATCTAATATTTTTATACAGAAAATATTTTTAAAAATTAGAAATAAAAGTAGTTAAAAATTAAACTAAATTAAAAATAATTTAAAGAATATTTTTAATATTTTCTGTATAAAAATAGCAGAAATTCTTAATAATAATTCTTAAATTATCCAAAATTACTTCACTATTGAAAATAAATATATCGAAGCTGCAGTTACTTGAATTATATTTTACGATTAATTTTATTATAAACGTATTCGTAACATTACAAATAATAGACCCCCGAGTGATTACATTTAAACCTAAGTTTCATAACGCTCATTCTCAAATGTTTAGCGCGTGTACTTATATGGAAGTTATAATGTCTTGATTAACACAAACACAGAAGCAGTTCGCGCATAAATGGACCCAAATAATTCGCGTCTATTTAACATCTTTAAAATCTAATTAAATGCGAAAATACCTGTTTTATCACGAGTTCGATCTTTACAAGTAATCATCGAGAAAAAATTGAAACAGATTAACATCATTTTACACTTAGATAGTACATTTACGTTTACGCGTATATACATATATAAATACATACATAACCCCTGACCATCGAGTTCAGATCACGTACAAATATTTAATTTTTTAATGATAAAACTATATTATAAATAGCAAATCCCTTTTTATTTTTCACATTGTTATTAAATATTTGAGCGATCATATACAGCTACATCGCAATAATAATGGTACAAATGTCAAGGGTGATGAGCAATACAAGACCAAGCGTATTTATGCAAATCATTTGTCCACTCATCGTCGATCACCATGTTACTCAAATTAAAAACAAAAACTGTAGATATTTGGCAAAACAATGAAGACATCAAGGACATGATTAGACAGTATGTACATACCATGAATAAAGGACACTAGTTGCAATCAAGGTCAGGCAGCGCCATATGTTAGTATTATTACTTGTAGATTTATATTTCATTGTCTCATTATTTTTCATATTTTTACCTTATTTTTCATGTCTATTATATCTGTTCTTTGATTTTATTTTTTTTCTTGTACAAAGTAGTACAAAATAATACATTTTGTACAAAGTATTACCTTGTATACGAGAGAAACAAATAAGAGAAATAAAGTTTTCAATTTAAAAAATGCTATAAAATGTTAAAAATTTTGAATTATTTCAATTTGACGATCAAGGTCTCAGTTTTGTTTTGTAAATTAATACGAAGGAGGATTTAGAACTTTGTAAGTGGACAATATTTGCGAAATAATGAAAAATGGAAAGAAATGAAAATTTTCATAGTTTGAACCATTTTTCCTTTATTTTAAAGTGGACAAGAGCGTGTTAATTTCAAAAGTTATCACGCTGCATAAAAACAATGAATCATCTCACCGGTTCTTCTCGTGATTACAAAAGATTTCCTACATGTCTACTTATTTCCACACACACTTGACACCTTTCAATGATGGACAGATCATCCATTGTTCGCGCGTATCACAATAGCTTCTTCTACAATTGCAGATGAAAAATTGTTTCCAACTTTGAAAGTATTCGTCTCTCTATTCATATTTACTGCAAACTTTTTTTCTTCGCTTGATCAATACTACAATATTGCCCTAATTCTGCCCACTTTAGCATCCACTGCTATCCTCGTCAATTCTTAGAACTGGGTTCACCAAGTGTCATCGATATTGCTTTCTCATTGTCGCGCATATTTTATGTTCTTATCGGATCTCAGTATTTTTTTTCTTCGGTATTATTTCTTCTCTTCTTAATCGAGTTTTCAGATAATTGTACAGGAAATTACGAAAGTGTCATTATCACTTACAATTTTATAGTCTGAATTATTTGTATCTATGTCTGTTCATTACTATCACGATAGTCTTCGAATTCAAATATATCGGGTGCCAAAATTTTAATTCTAGTTTAATTTCAATTCTTCAATTTAAATACACGTATATGTAACTTGTTTTGTATTCGAATAATCGATTTTTCGTATAGTCGAAATTCGCATAATCGATGTTCCACTGCAATGTCAATAATTGACTTCTTAATTCTTAATTCTGTCACAGTATCAAAAAATTTTTGTTTCTTTGTTAATTGGATTGGAAAATATATGATTTACATATACAGAAATCACTAACAGCAACTTCTAAAGTAACGATAACTATATTTAATAGTATTTATAAGTATTTAAGAATTGAATTATTTTTCCGATTTTTATGTAGTCACTTTTTCTTGTTTACACGAAGATTTTCATTCTCTTACACACTTCCTATTACTATAGAAATTAATTAATTTTATAGACGATAAATGACGATACACATGACACAAACGTACAATCTTTATAGAATATTAATATATGAATATATTAGATACCTACTTAACGATAAATTTATTTTAAAAAAAAGAGAGAAATGAAGAGAAATAAATCTTATGTTTCCAAAGAAAGTTTTGTAATTTAACTGATTACTCGTAAGATATGTCGTTTCTCGTCATAAATATCGAATTAGTTTCATGAATGAAAGATGTCAAAATATGAGTGTGAATACGTATGGTCGAGTTATGGTGTGATACCTGATATATACCGTAAGAATATTTTTCTTTTTGTTCGTTGTTTAAAGGCGCATCAACCACTATTATAAACAACTGCAAGTCATGTATATAGTCTGTTTTAAATAATCCATCAGGTTCTGGATTGTTTCAGTCCTCTTCAAGATATTTTCTAGAGAGTTCTTATGCTCTGTTCTTTTCAGGACTTTATTTTACCATGTTCAACTGTTAGGTGAATATTACATCATTTACAGGTTGATAGTTAAACTTATTCTGGATAAACTTCGTCTGACTCAGTATAACCCTCGAGACTACAACCTGATTATGTTTCTAGAAGATGTGTAGTATACTTTTCTTAAAAAAATTGTCTTTCATTCTAGTTAGCCGAGGTGGAGATAAATTTTTCTATACATTATTTCGTTCCTCTTCAATATCCATTTTCAAGTTGTGGGTTAGAGTTTCTGGAAGCAAATTGTTCTTGAATTGGTCGTAGGATGGTAGGTTGATTGCCTGTCAGCTTGCTTTGTAGGCTCTTTCATTACCATCAATGCTGACATGGAAGGGACTCTGATTATTGTTACTAAATTGGTTCTTAGGGTTGCTTCTGTATAGGGCTTTGACATTCTTGGATGAGGGGGTCGTTGGTCCAATGGTTTTGAATCGTTGTAATAGCGTTTACGGAATCACATTTTTTCACATTTCTGATAATGGATTTGTTTCATGTGTGAGAGAACAATCTTATGGCTGGAATGTTCGGTGATTTTTATGAGAAAAAGTCAGTCGGGAAGGAAGGAAAGAAAGTACACAGCGAGCAGAGAGAGAAAGAGTGTGTGTGTGTGAGAGAGAGCGAGAGAGAGAGAGAGAGAGAAAGAGAGAGAGAAAGAGAGTACATATTGTTAGTACAAGACATAAAATTTTGGAGAGATAGGGAAATATAGCATAGAACAACTATAATTATTAACTTTTATTTTTTTCTTCAAGTATAGTGTCGTATCAACAGTGTTATAGTGTATTATTAGTATTATTATAGTATTATACTTCATATCAGTATATATTTATATAACATATGTGCGTATGTGTTTATTATTGTTAATATGGATAGGTGTATGACAGCTAGCTATAAATTAGATTTAAAATTTAAAGGTTTAAAACAATTTAGGTATAAACTGTATAAAAATTGTACAAAAGTAACACTACCTACAAAACTAAGAATCCACTGTTATATGTATTCTATTTAAAATCATGAGACAGCATGGTCACCAGTGACAAATTTAGTTATTTAGTTTTCAGATTTGGTGGTACAGTTTGCTCTATTTTAGTTTAGTTCCTGTGATGTTAGAGTCGTATTTTTAGTAACTCTATACTTGTATCTTCATATTTCGTACCTTCTGCGTTCATAGAGAAGGTGGTTTGTCGACAGTGGTTGAGATCAATAACAATAGTAGTATTTTACAATTACACAATATCGTCCAATTTACTCGCAATGAATAGAATTATCATTATCATTGTACTCGATCTTCCTTCTCTGATGTCCCAAAACTCACCTGTGCCGAATCTTCCAAATACCAGCGGAAAGACACCAGAGCAATCACTATCGCATCCATTCCGACACTCTTCAGACTCCTCTTGCTCTTCTCCATACCGACATACCGTTGACGGTCAAATGTGCGGCCTAAAATTCCTGGATCAATGGCGTCTTTGGTCAAAAGCCTGAATCCGAAGGCCGGGCGGAATGGAAGCGGAGGATCGAGCAGATTTTGAAGCGCGCTGTGCAGGAAGGCCGTTATTATTTGCAGCTACACGCGACTCGTATCGGCTGGTGCGTGAGGCATACGTAGAACCCCATGCGTCTTCGAGTTTATTTTATGCTTACTATGCCCCGAGCCTGCCTCAACACCAGCGTTCTCAGACCGTTCTTCTGTTTCTCTTTGCAGCGGGTATAATGAAACGGTAATTCCCCGACGCACGTGGCCGATTCGTTTACGAAGAGGATGCAACGGCCACGGCGACGCGGACGTTGCCTCTCAGTCTTTGCGAAAACGCTGCTGCTCGCGACCGCGTGCTCGCGTCCGGTAAACGACCCCGGCACACACTTCGATTTACTTGTGCCGCCTCACTCGCCTCCACTTTATCGTTTGTTTATCTGCAATCCACGGTAGCAAGAGAGAAGCAAGCACGGGGAATACTTTTTACGCAGCAGGATCGGATTTGTCGAGCGTTAACGGGTTTTTACAGGTTTGAATATGGAAAGCTTCGTTTTTCTTTCTTTCTGGTATCGTGTTCAAAATTGAATTAACTATACAATTTCCATGTTAAAATATCCTTTCGTAATTTATGAAATATCTCTCTGAGTTTGGACTTTGTTTCGTGTATTGTGCTGACATTTTTAGTTAAAGTATCTTATCTAGCATTTAGAAAAGTTCAAATGATGTATTTGTGTTGAACTGATGATGCTTAATTGTGAAAGTTAAGATGTCATCCTAAGTTAAAATGTTTTGTCTAACATTTTAAAAAATTGAAATGTTTTATAAATATCATTTTACTGTTTAATATTAAAATTAAAGTATTCTTTCATGTTCTATAAAATATTCTTTTATGTTAAAATACATGTATTTATGTTGAACTGATGATGCTTAACTGTGAAAGTTAAGATGTCATCGTAAGTTAAAATGTTTTGCCTAGCATTTTGAAATATTGAAATGTCCTATATATATCCTTTTACTGATTAATATAAAAATTAAAGTATTCTTTCATGTTCTATAAAATATTCTTTTATGTTAAAATACATGTATTTATGTTGAACTGATGATGCTTAACTGTGAAAGTTAAGATGTCATCGTAAGTTAAAATGTTTTGCCTAGCATTTTGAAATATTGAAATGTCCTATATATATCCTTTTACTGATTAATATAAAAATTAAAGTATTCTTTCATGTTCTATAAAATATTCTTTTAT
>NIJG01000009.1:774034-784216 GCA_002201625.1 Euglossa dilemma
AGTTGAACACTTTTGTGACTGATACTTTTAGCGAGATCGATACCTAAACAAGAATTATAGAACAAAGTAATTATTTATGAATTATTTCTTCGAATTAATTTATTCGTTTCTTAATTTTATAATATAAGTACCTCTTCGTACTATTTGGTCCTTGGAAATGCTCTTCAATTCTTCCTTTATTAAAATATTTTATTATACAGGGTGTCCTCTGAAAAACTGAAGGGTGGAGAGAACCTGTATCTGTGAACAGAGGGATAATGTTCATTTAAGGGTTGTCGTTATTTACACATAATACTGAAAAATCTATTAATTATATTTCCAAATGAAATAATAAAAAATTAGAAAAACATGTGTATGTAAAAATTATTTTCGTTTTATGTCATTCAGTTTTTCAGTGAGCACCGTGTGTAACATATACATTATAATATTATATTTGTATGATATATAATATATACTGCATAATTTATTATGTATATGCAATAAGTATCATATACTGTATACTTACTGACGAAGGTTAAGAAACATAGTAAGCATTTGCGAATTTTTGTATATCTTGTATTTTCAGAGATACATAAATTAAAAATACAAATCAATAAATAAGTTCCTTTGTGAATATTTTAAATTATTATTTATGCATCTCAGAAAATAAAGAATATACACCAACTCGCAAGTTATTACTTTGTTTTGTAACTTCTCTCACTAAATGTATGTTTTCAAACCACCTGTTTTGTATCACTTAGTGTTATTAATTAAAATTCATTCAGGATCGGATGAATTTTTCGTTTCATGGAATCGTTGGTAATTGTCTGATATTTTCTGATCTTACTTTGGTCATAGAGAGATGTAGTGATACGTCCACGGTTGTTAATGTCTCAGATATAAATAGGATGTTTCAGAAGCCTTACGTTTACTTTGTAGTTCTGCCATAATTAATTTCCTAGTACGTCTAAATGTAGAACTCTTAATATCTCGCGACGAAAGATACACAGGGTGTTCCGGAAGTATATGTCAATACTCGATAAGTTGAATCGACGCACTAAAATAATTTAAAAATGTCGTATCAATATATATTAACAATGTTAATAAAATAAACAAAGTCTTGTTAAGAATCACATTGTCTAAAAAGATTACTAATATCTCGGTAATTATTCATTTTAAGACTCTCTTTACAATAGTATTTTTACAGAAAATTTGATGAATTTTTGAAAATTTTTCCGAATTTAAGAAAAGATATTAGACATTGTATTTAAAATACTGAAGATAACCCTAATATCTCCCGGAAAAAATAAGGTAATAAATATAGATTACAGCACTGTATGTACCATTAGATACCGCAACAACTTTCGTTTCAAATATTTTTTTGTGCAACGAATAACTTACGAGTTATTTTAAGTCTTCATGCTAGAAGACACTCTGTATATCACAGATATATTATTTTTAAAGTTATGGATGATTTACTCTAAAAAACTTGAATCTTTAGCTCTTCTGTGAACTCCTGTACTACTAATAAATTAATTTTTCAATGAATTTTTCTCAAAAACGAGGAGGCTATTGCAATTTTCTCGAATTTTAACCTTAACTTGAGTCATAGAATTTCTCTCACCCCAATTGTACGACTAATTTTATATCACCCTGTAACCACCTGATTTCATTTATAAGAGAAGACTCGAAATTTAATGTTAGTACCTCACATTTCCACGTTTTCAGCCTATACTTAAAATCTATAACCCTTCTACGTAAGAAGACAATTTTCAAATAACCAAATAGACGAATAGGATTCCTACTGCGTCGTCTGTTCGCTCGCCTGATTTAAATTCATTGGATTTTTACCCGTGGGAGTACCCGAATTCTGTAACATACGAAACGTGCATCGAAAGTGTTAAAACACCGCGGTATGAAATTGAACAAGTGTTTGAACAAATTCGAGGAACACCTGGGAGAGAGTAGTTACGCCGATGACAAGGCGTCTCCGTGCAGGCGTTGAAGTGCATTGCAGTCATTTCGAACATCTCCTGTGAAGGTAATCAGATACGAAATGAAAGTACGCATCTCGTAAATAACGCGAAATAAGACACGTTTATGCGAACGTTTTTCATTGTTTTTAAGCGAAGGATCGGTATATGGAATATTGGTCAACTTATTTCAGGACACTCTGTACGTATTACGATTTGTATATTCAAATTTTGCTAATGATCATGAAAGCCAGAATCATATACGCTTTATTTCGAGATAATCTGGTAATTTTGAATATATTAAGAAATTAATTGTAATTATGAACTTCATATCTATGAACTGGTATATGCTAATTGAAGAGAATTGAGAAATAAAGTAATCATTTGTAAATTCTTATAGATATTTTGCCTTTTGGGATACATATATTATATAAATATATACATACATATATTCTGACACTAGAATTATCAAAGAGGTCAAAATAACTCGTTTCAGATATTTTATTTTTACAATTTTTGAGAGCATACAAATTGCTTACTTTCATTCATCCTAAAAATAATTCTTTATAATTATTCCTCTTTTTCGTATCACTACAATTATTTTCATTTGTGTACAATATATGCAGATACTCATTGTAGGTCCGTAATTGTAGTGTTACAATTACAAATAGAGCAAAGAAATAACATTTTTTATATTAATAAAGAATAAGATTTTCAGATATTTTGAATAAATCTGTTTGGAATTTTAAGCTGTGTATCTCTGAAGATAAAGGGCGTACAAAAATTAACAAATGATTATTTTGTTTCTGAACTTATTACTTTTTTTATTTATTTTTTTTTATTTTGTTTCTTGTGATGGAAAAAATCGATTTATATGTATTCATGGAAAAATTATTTAATAGAACTTTTTTGATTCATTTGTGGAATGTTGTTTATCTTAATAATTATTAATATTTATTTTACACCCTGTTGGATACAGTAATTCGCAATTTGTTTCAATTCCTCGGATTATCGATCAATCGTACAATCAAAATTCGCATAATCCACGTTCTACTGAATTTCTAAAAAAATTTGAAGTAAAGGTTGTAAATCTTATTTCCGGAAATAAATTTTTATTTTCAGTTGGTCAACCGTGAGCGTATAAATACATACAGCAGACTACATGTTAATTCCGCTAATGTTGTTTATAATAAACATTAGCAATGAATATATCGAGACTAGGAGTATTATCTGGATAATTCAAATATTGGATTATTTTAACTAAATAGTTATTTACAGTTAAATAAAAAATTAAGTGATTATGTACAGTAGGACCTTGATTATCCCGAATATTTATCAACAATCATCGTTTTTACACATATACATATTTTACGAAAGTGATTGAACGCTATATTACAAAAGAATTTTCCGAGAATTCCAGAAATCCGTATTTTAATGAAAGTTTGCGTGCACGTAAAGCGTAACGAGTTACACAAGCAGTATTTTTTCGTCGTCAGAAAATGACTTCAAGAGGGTGAAATTAACGATTAAAGTTTTAACAATCTTTTCGTTTCTTAAACCGGATCTCACAACGAGTAATGTTTACTATAGTTTGAAAGAGCACTAAAAACATTTTCTATTTGAAAAACTCTATCCCGCATCATTACACAGTTAAATTTAAAAAAAGCAGAAATCGGACTGTAACTTTAAACAATGATTTCACTCACGCATAATAACATCTGCGAATAGAAGAAATTGATCCATTTTTAATTCGTTAGGTTTTATATACACGCGTACTTCCATTAAAGCTCCGATTTTTCATTTAGTGTATTTCCTTGAATTATGTTTGGCGTTCGAATACTTTTATATTATATACACTGTATATGCACGCATCTTACGATTTCTTTATGTTCGCACAACATTTTTTAAAAATTATTATTACAGTATAACAGAAAATAGATTTTCTATAAACAAAAAATTAAAAGTAGAAAATATCTTACCTGTTATTTTCCCTCGGATTTCGATTTTCCGACAGATTCGATTCATATCCCTCAATTACGTCGATTAATCGAGCTCATGCTGTAAAGTAGATCGACATATCGACATTCGGATTTTACGGTGAAGAAATTCGAATATTCGAAATCTGGATTACGAATAATTCGCGACGTCATATTCCGACCCGGATTACCCGAATAGTAATAGCTCTGGTGTGTGTATCGAAATGATATAGTTCAGGTTGAGTTTTAATGGGACGAAATAAATCTCGTACGCGCTCGGTGTGAACTTCTGTGAAGCGAATGAAGAAGGACAGGGTCTACCAGAGTTATGGATTTACATGAAAGTTTGGTAACAGTAGTTGGACGAGGAGCGTATGTAAGTGTGATTTTGCTTGAGAAATTCCATCTTATATTTTTCGGTGGTTGCTCCAAGTTAATGGATACTCGGGATACCAGGGACACGGTTGACGTCAGTCCAGTTTACGCTCTCTACTACATCTCTATGCGAATAAACGCGTGGGACATTCGTGCTGCACTTTATTTCCTGTTTTGTTACATTGACCGTACGTTCTATCGATAATGCGACTATAGCGACTGTACCTCCTCCATGATTTTCGATTTCAGACGATTGCTGTTATCGTGTGTATCAGTGAAATTAGCCTAACGAATTATTATTCGTAAATTAAAATAAAAAATTTACACATACACGTATCCCCTATTTTGACCTGAAATTTATTTTATTGAGAAAAATATTCGAATTCTTAATATATTATTTACAAATTTTTTTTCTTAAATTTCTACATAGTTACATTCTTTGTTTGAAAAAAGGTATATTCTCGGGAAAAGATTTTGCCTTCTTTTTGGTTCCCTAGATATTCCAAAAAATTTATTTTTGACTTCTAAGTTTGGAGCTGTTTTCATCTTTTTAACGTGGACGATGATCGATAAGGAAAAATACGTGTTAAGTACTTTTTTAAGAATTTTTAAGAATTTTTTAAAGAATTATCACAATATAAATTTCATAAAATTCTATGTATGAGAGTTGAATATGTTTCCCTGTAAGTCATATACACGATGTATGTTTCGTTTTGAAATATTAAAAGTTTCGTGTTTGAATGAAGACTTTACAATAGATTTTTTTTACTTTTTTAACTTCTGAAATGTTCTCTGCAATTTATAATTATGTTGAAAAGGACATTTAGCAAATTGTAATAATTAGGATTAATACCAAATTCAATATATTAAAAATAATTTATAATTATATTAAAGAAGATATTCATAATTATGATTAATTCTAGAAAAACCAAACTTTTCTAAATATTTTTCCTTAGATAATTGCAGGCTGAACGATATTTTATAAATTTTGAATATATTATACATTGTGACACTCATATTATATGTTTTGTGAATTTTATGAAATGATATTAAAAAAAAAGAATATTCTACCATTTCATATTGACGATGATCTTATCGGAATGTTATTGTATTTTAGTGACTGTTTTCTCATAGAATTTATCTGAATTAAAATTTTATTAATGTAACGCGTATTCCTATATTCCTATATTCCTTAAGAATTTAGGAATTTATCGTATAAAGAACAGTAATCATTGAAATCGATAATTGGGAGAGGATACGAATACTTCTAGAACTCACGGTATATACACGAACAAAAGTTTGGAATCAATACGCGTTCCATAGAATCCAAAAATTGGAAAAGAAGTCAGCGAAGAGTTTTGTTAGCTCAGAAAGTACTATAGTCGAAACTTCATCGGGACGAAAGAAATTGCTACTGCAATTTGCAATTGTATTTAATCGATTTAATATTTGAATCGAAGGAACGATACTATCATTTAATTATCTTAATATTAAAGCTTTTAATTACTGGAAATTATAATAACACTGCAGAATAAAAATATAGCAAACCAAGTTTTCAAATCTATTTATTTAAAGTAAATCTATGCAAAAATATTACGAGCTTTTACAATTCTACAAATATTCTTAACTCTGATATAAATAAATTAATAGCTATAAAATTTTAATTTCTAAATTCTAAGTTACACGTTGTCACTTTTGAAATGCCGTTACTATACTAGAAACAAGTTTTTTAAATTAAAATAATAAAAATTAACTAATAAAAAGCACTTTGCATATAAGAAGAAACTTAAAATATATGTTATACGATAAATAGATGCTGATACTCTGTAAAGAAATTTATCTATTTTGAAGAAAGATCAGATTATTCAAAGGTATTGTATTCAGGTATCAAAATTTGATATACGTACTTAAAACCGCATAAAATTTATTAACATTGTAACATTCTCACTTGTCTATCAAGAATGATATTATTATTACCGATATTTATTAAAACGATAATACCACCATTAGCAGCCATTAAAGCACATTTTAAATAAAATCGTTAATATCATGGCGAACGACCTCTTCTTCCCCACTCTATCCTGAATAAACTTTAAATGCCATTTTACCTACGAAATTTATTTGGCATTTTACCTCACTCACCCTCTACATTCACCAATACATCTTAACGATGAATATAGAATATCGTTCCTGAAATTGCATGGGACACCTTGTACCAATGCGAAAAGTATCGAAATAATTCAGTATAAGAATAAATAAAACTTAATTACATAAACGTTTTATTACCATTCAAATTAATTATATTATATATTTCGATAAAATCTTCTTTTGAATTCTGTCCCATTTTAATTTTAACTTTTAACCTATAGGAGAAGGTCATGTAGTATCGACCAAAGTTAGTTCTTGTTTCTTTCACTGGATATTAACACTTCTGTTGCAAAAATAAATTAATATAGTATACTATGTCACATGGTTCTAGACAGTATTCTTTGTCCATTGCTTTTCGATTTTATGGAGCTTTAGTCGAGTACGTTTATATTTCGCTGGAAGTTATTTTTCCGAGTTCATATGTTGCTTTTTAAGAAAATAAATGATTTTAATTTCTTCTTATAGGCATCTGTAATTTATAAAAAATAATAAGCAACGGTGATTTTGCAATTAGGTGTATACATTAATGTATCGCGTTTTAAAATGCTTTTATCTATTTCTCGTATAGTATAGACTATTCTGCTGTTATGTAGTACTGACCTAATACTGCATGTAATAGTGTCGGATACAACTTTTCGAGCTATAAGTACAATCTATCGATAACTCGAAATAAATTGAATGGTGTGCTATTTTTTCTTTTGCCCCTCTCACATAAAAATGACACCAATTTCGAAACAAAAGGAGGAAGATTGGTCAGAGGAGAACATGAATGCAGCATTGCAATTGATTTTCGTTGAATGTATAGATTAAGAGAATATCAATACTTTATTTGGAATGTATATAGAAATTCTACACGTTTAATAAACACACACGTGTAACAAAAAATACATGTATAATATTAAATATACGTGTAATAAAAAATACATTTGTAATAACAGATACACTTGTAATGGAAAAATACGTGTAATAAGAGATGTACATATAATAGAAATTCCTATGTAATAGGAATACATGTGTAGGGAGATATATATATAATAGAAATACACATGTAATAAGAGATATGCATATAACAAAAATACAGGGTTACAAATACCACGCGCATAATAGTAGTACACTTATAATAAAAAGAACACGTGTACTCGTATAATTAAATTACTCAGTTTTTAAAATTCGTTATTACACGTTTGCGACCGAGACCTCTGAAAACGAGTCGTTTGAAGATCTCTTCGATGCCACCGTTATTACACGTTTGCGACCGAGACCTCTGAAAACGAGTCGTTTGAAGATCTCTTCGATGCCACCGGTGTCAATCGGATCGCCTAAAAAAGATTCGAGAACCGCTTGGCTGGAACAGGAATGGAAGCAACGCGACATCGATCGTGGTACTGACCGCTTGATCGTGATCGACAGCCAGCGAAAGGGTTGGTCGAGCGCGAATATTCGGGCATAATGCATACGTGGAGAAAGGCCGGCGGTTGTCGCGGTTTGGCATCCTCGGCGATACGACTTTGTTTTCCCAGGGAAACGAAGCGACCGTGGAAATGAATTTTTGCGTGGTCGTACAGCCAGACTTTTGTCTACTACGTGGGTAGATATAGAGTCAGCAACGCCCACGACGTCGCCGCGATGCTGACCTGGCCAGGGGTGGCTGCGGCGCGAAAATGTCAGACGAGCCGGCTGATACGATACTCCCACGCGTAGAAAAGTAGGGCAAAGTCGATTCATTCATCCACTGATTCATAAGAGTGGGCGTAGGAGAGTCGCAAGGGTGGAACGAAGCCTCTGTGTCGTTCAGGTCCTGTGTTCGCGTAGGGACCCCTGCCCTCTCTTTCTGCCAATCTTCGCCAATGGATCGATGTCGAGATTGTTCCTGGGGAATTCCCTCGGCCTGTCGACGTGGCTTCCTCCTATCTTATATCGATGTCTCGGGGTTGACGCCGCGTAGGTCGCGGAAATCGCGTTACAAATCACCCGCGAGTGCATATACGTCAACGACGGTGAAACAGGTCCGGCGACGCGGAACAAGTTATACTCGTCGATATATTAAAAACGTGTATTTACGATGCAATGAGCCTCGGTTGCTGGTAATCGGGGGGAACGATAGGAAAAGCTGAATGTCGAGCTTTTCGGATGCCCGGTTATTCCCGGACCTCTTTCCCCTCTGCACCGGCAGACCCGATCGATCTGTTTTTCATCTGACGCAGCTTCCACCGAGCGCGTACGCCGATTATAGTTTGATGGAATTGTGACTCGTTTGTCACGGGATATAGGGTGTCTTTTCTCCAAAATTATCCGATATTCTTTTCAGCGTTTCGCATTTTCTTTTCCGTCTAACGGGTCTTTGGGTTCTTCGAGTACTCTAGGGTGGCTAGATTCGGATCTTCTTACGTGTTCGTTATGTATAATATTTCTTTTTTGGGGGTTGAAATGGGATACGAGGTTGAGTTACTGATTTGTTTATTTGAATGTAGAAATTTTAATTTAATTTGTATTGTAGTGATTACTTTCTGTGAGAAGGGGTAGAATATTGTGGTTGTATACAGTAGAATAAACATTTTTTGGCACTGACATTCAGTTGATGTAATTGGATTGGCGAGTGTAACATTAATATCGACATTTCTATTTCTAATAAATAATTTAATTTGTATCATAGTGATTACCTTCTGTGTGAAGGGGTGGAATAATGTGACTGTATAAAATAGCATGAAAATTTCTTGGTGATGATCAGGTTAACAGGGTAACATGTATTGCATTGAATGTAAGTGGAAGATGCGAAGTATGTAGAATTAATATGTAAATTAATTTAATCAATGTCTTGCGTGAAATTGTTGATAATTGTGATATTATAAAGTGTATTTCAAATGTATAAAAGTTATACCATACTTTTAGAAAACTTATTACTATTTTGAGCATAGAGTACAATGTAATGAAATGTTAAGAAACTGAGTAGTCAATTTCAATTATAAACTAATTTTGCATCTTTTGAAAAATATGTACATATTGTATATACATTAAAATATAAAACATAATAGCATAACTAGTATTATCACTGTTAAAAAATATGGAACGGGGAATAATTGGATATCTGGATTCATCTAAAATATATACATCCAACAAAAAAGTGTAAAACGAAAATATAAATTTACATTAGATTTTATGACAGTATAACTGTCATTACTAATTCGAAAAAATATATAATGAGAAAGAAATGATTATATTGTAAATAAATTTTGACCTCACAATTAAAATATAAGAAGAGAAATGATAAGAAGAAACTAATAAAATTATCATTATTAAATCAAAAAATTGTATAAAGAATAAGTAGTTGAGTGATGAAGTAAAACACAGATTTGAAACACGTAAATTGAGTTGCAGATTAATTGTTGTATTGGAACCGATTTTTGTATCTTTATACATATATATCACGGAGGAAAATGTTTGGAACTAATGTTGTTTGTTTTTAAGTAAACTCTCATGAATTGCAAAAATTTATGTGCCATTCCGTTTAGAAAAGGAAGTGGAGGCGTTCTCCTTCCTCACCGAAGAGCATCAACGGTGTCCCACTTATCTTATGAAAGAGTTCTGTGAGCCATTAAATGCCAAACAAATTTTGCAGTTAACGGTAACAATTTTAGAAAAAACAAGAATTATCTCATAGATTATTATCTTTTATTTCTTATAGATAAATCATATTCTATAATAGCATATTAAATATATTGTATTATATAATA
>NIJG01000009.1:784704-794842 GCA_002201625.1 Euglossa dilemma
TGTAATAGGATGTAAATAAATATATAAATATATTTTAAAAATTGGATAAAACAATAGTAATAAAGTAAAGATAAATGGCAAAATGCAATTACTTAAAAATCATAAGAATTTTTATAAAAAGAGTAAAATGACGTAATTTGATAAATTATATAATACACTATTTGGTAGCTTAATAAATTTAAACGCATAAGAAACAACACCGAATATCACCGAAATACATCGAAACAATAATCTCATCCATCACAGAAATTTGTTCTCGATTACGCCAATAGTACAATGTACATCTTGAAGAAGAAATAAACTCTATATTCTATAAAAGCAATAAAGCGACATTTAACGACCGTCTAACAATGGTAAAAAAATTCCAACCTCCGCCAGGACCGCAAAACCTGAGAACATTAAAACAATCACCCCTTCTAACCAACATGGGTACCCCAGAGGTCAGGTTAGATCACGCCAAGAGTCGAATGCCGATGCATCTCTGTCCGAAAATGAAGCTAGAACGCGACCGCACGCTCGAAAGCAGCCACCGCGAGGTGGACAAACGCTCTGGCTGGGATCAGGCTAACGAAAGTCCTACTTTCTGATTGCAATTAGCGGTTACATAAGCTAGAAATATTTGGGCTGGAACCGCGGGATGATGCAAGCAAACGTTCTACGGCTGTGGATCCGGAACCGCGAATGTCCCACCCCTTTTCTCCCTGAAGCTCCCAGCACTCGTGGACGTCCTCTATCCGGATATCCTATACACTGCTAAACACAATGCACCGTCTGCTATTCCTGGCCGTGCGCCATTGTCGATAACCTTTGCATTGTCGACCCGATGATGGGAGTAGCAAGATAGGAATTCCGTCTGCGGGCTGCTACCAGAATCCCGGCTACCGTCTGTCGTCGACGATTCGTGAAATCGGTCGAAATTCCGTGGCTCCTCACCGACCAAAGAACGAAGGTCATAGCGGAGAGTAACACGGTTAATGGAACCGGCAAATAAGGGTGAAAAGTGTACGCTGGTAAATATCACGGACCACGCAATTTTTGGCGTTCACGTATCGCCGGAACCCACGCGTTCCTCGAACGGAAAAGTGGCCAGGACACGAGCCTCGGCTTCTGACGTAAAGCCGGTGACAAACGCCTCGTGGAATACGTCAATGAAAGGTTCGTTCCTTCCTCTACGAGTTCCGATCGATTCTTTCGGGATCTGTGCTGGGTTCTGGGAACAGTCGTTTAAAGGACGTTTCATGTAAAGTAACTGCGGGTTTTCGCGGTAGCCATTGTCATGGTAATCGCGATCCCCTGATCTCACGATTTGGTAATGTCGCGTGACAGACTTTTGAGAAATTAGATCTTACGAGGTTATATAAAATTTGCCAATTTTTTTGCTGCCTTTTTTTGTTTCGTACAAGTATGCGGAATTCATTGGTAGGTGAAATTTGAGTTGAGATAATTTTACTTTTTTAACGAGTGGAGTATTTTATCATTTAATCATTGTGTATATTCAGACGTTTAACCAATATTCGATGTTTTATTGATAATTGTAATAAAGGAAAGATAAGAAATAACGTGTATTTCAATCAGTATCCAATGTAAACAGAGAAATAGGATGAATTTTTAATTGCTTTCTAAAATATAGCAATGGAAACAAAAATAAAACCATTGAAAGCTTATTCTTTTATTCAATCTCGTCATCATTAAACATTGTAAATTGTTAATTTCTGAAGTATGCCGAGTGAATAATTCTCAAATAGTTTTTTACCATTTACACAGAAGTGTGATATATTATTCAAATTTGTTAGGCAACTCTACGTCATACATTTAGTTAAGTTACCATAATATTAGTTAATATACTATTATAATGTATTATATTATAAAAATATATAGTTAATCTACTCACTATGATATAAAACGTGAAATCCGATTTACTTAGTTGTAAATTTAATCAACATTGTAAATATTTTACTAATTAGAAGTACGAAATTAATATTGTAATTGTATATTTGGTTACAATATTTCAAAATTCAACGTGAATAAGACTTCTGATATTGTACCTATGTATATATATCTAATTGCAAATTTTCAAAGTTCAAGATGTGAATCATCTTAGCTGCATTACTTAGCTTGCCAACATTGCAATTGGCTTACTAATTGAAACTACAAGAATAGCGTTATACCTATATACCTGATTATGAATTTTCAAAATTTAACAAAAATAAGACTCTGCATACCTATCGTACTAGTCTGCCAACATTGCAAATATCTTACTAATTGCAAGGTCAAAAATAGTATTCCTACGTACGTACATGTTTACAAATTTTCAAAATTCTGCAAGAATAAAACTCAGCTTACATATCTTACCAGTCTGCTAAAATTACAGATTCATATATTATACCTATTATCGTTACGAATTTTTGATAGTTAATAAAAATTGGATTCAATCTTAATAATCACAGTACATCTGTCTTCAACCGTTCAAAAATTTTGAAAATGTCTGCTAACATTACAAATATCTTACCAATTGCAAAATTAAGAAATATACGCAACACTTTTATATCCATCAACCATTTATTTCCATCACATTATATCCATCATATCAATCAAAATTTCAAAAATTAATGAAAATGAAATGAAATATCCTATTATACCTATGTATCAAACTACGAATTTCTAAATAACAATAAAAATTACTCGCAATTTAGTTGTCTTATTATCCTTATTAGCCATAAATTTTCGAGACTTGGTAAAAGAAAACTCAACCCGAAGAGTAATATATTAATCCACAGTGGTGGGCGAAAGAAAGTTGAAAGTTGAATAATCTAGGTCATAATGAAAGAAA
The DNA here is from genome assembly GCA_002201625.1 of Euglossa dilemma. Taxonomy (NCBI): domain Eukaryota; kingdom Metazoa; phylum Arthropoda; class Insecta; order Hymenoptera; family Apidae; genus Euglossa; species Euglossa dilemma. The sequence goes on from NIJG01000009.1 coordinate 787,535, forward strand.
CTGCAGTACTCAGACGTGTACTCGAATAATAAAGATATTTTATACTCATGAATTTCAAGACATTTTGAAATAGATGATAATGAGAAAAATGATGTTGCCACAAGGCGATCTAGCTCTGATATTCTAGAAACAAAAGTTATACCTGCATTCCATAGGAATTTTCAAAAATTTCTCTTGGAAGCCTCGAGAGAATCTTGGAACGAAGACTGGAAAATCTCAATCCTTAAAAGTAGCAACCCTCGTGACAATAATACCATCACGAAACTTAATACTTGCGAACGTGCAGTGTAGAAAACTATATCGAGCACAAAGCGATTAAAACATAGTTTATCAACCTTCCCAGAAATATTACAAACAGCAGACTCGTGTAAAAATATGTTAGCCTTTCTATAAGATACCGATTTTTATCATTTGATACAGACACATGTCTAAACTTTAAATTATAGACTTTCTCAACGTGCTCGCTGATAACTTAGGTAGATTGACATAATCTTAAACACAAAACAAAGCTAGAATATAAAATACAATAATAAAAATAATTCTATTTACGTGAAATTCATTACTGTTATAAAATACAATTCCTTCCTGTGAAATTATACGTTCGTTCGTAAAATCTAACACTCAAACTTTCCTTTGTCCACCATAGTGTGTACATACACGAGTACACAGAAACTCAGGAAGAATCTGTACTCTATCACCGTAGAAGATTCTCGAGATTCGTCGTGCATTGCTCCAGTAAAAGCATTCAAACAGATATATCAGACTGGATGTCGCGAAGAGTTCGGAAAATAAACGCGGTAACGCGTGACGGAAGTGGAGTTACTAATAAAGCTGGGAGGAATAACTGCATCCACGCTCGGCGAAAAAACATAAAGAATATCTTAACGTAAGGAATTTCGCTGAATAAATACGACGGTGGCGCCGGTTGGAATTTGGTCGCTCCGACGTGGCGCCTAAACGCGCCGCGTGTCAACAAATTAGTATTCAACCACGCGAAATTCAAAGAAGGTAGAAGAGCCAGTTTGCCCGCGAGCCTTCTCGCGTTCGTGTCCGTACTCGCGTCGGTTAATTTGCAAGCAGGACCAAAAGGGGACAAGGGAAGACGAACGAAAGCAAAGAGAGGCCAGCCCACGCGATCGTTCCTGTTTTTCCATCGCAGCCGGCGCGTTCGCAAAATTAGACCGCCGTTGGCTGAAAATAGACCGCGAATCACAATGCGGCGATATCAATCGGAATAAAAAGAATTCCGCGAAGAAGTAGTCGAACAGAGCGGATTTCTCCGAATCCTTTCTGTCGAGTCAACCGAATACGGTATCGTCACCGATCGGTTCGTCAAGTTTCGTGAAATACAGTTCCTCCTGCTCTCCTTTCCTTTTTCTTTTTTTTTTTTTCTCTTACGTTAGATTCCCGTGTTTGCGTGTCGATATGTCTGGTTATACGGTTTTAGAGGTTAGCAGAGGTGACGGTATCGAGAGAGAATGTTTTAATAGCTACGTGTCTGCTAATTGACTATTTCGTTGATATATTTCTCGATAATTATACCATTTACCGATCCACTGTGTCATTATTTCAGACAATGGATAGTACTTTAAAAGTGTACACTGTCGCGGTTAACGAATAGCATTGAACGATATTGGCGAATAAATTGTTAGGTATTAATCGGTAATGAATAAATTATCGTAGGAGTATAAATAATTTTTATTCGACAAAGTGTAATTGAATAGGCGAGCTGAGAGGTTTATGAAGACAAAGTGTTATTAAATATCTTCCTTTTGCGGTTATTGTAAACATCCTGGCAAAATTAATATTGACTTTCATCGTCTACACTTTATTGGTTAATTTTATCGTGATTATTTCTTAGTAAAATGTTACGAAGATTTAAAAAGATACCCATTATTCAGTACTTATTTTTGTAATTGTTTCATCAAAACCAAAAGTTATTTCTATTGTTAAATTTAGTTATTATTATTTTAGACTAGAATTTAACATATTATTACAAGTTATATTATTATTACCATAGTAGTAAAGATAATTAATAGGTGAATAGCTACTATTACCTGCAGACAATTAAATTATAATTATCTGAAATATCTCTCGAACGTGTTTAACCCTTAACACTCCTACTTTTAAGTGTGAATATCAACCGGAAACTCCAACTTATTCTCGTCATATTTTGAAACTTGAAAGTTTTTAAATGTCAAACTTTAACTTTGTTACAATGACGTGTAAATAATAATATTACAGTCATACAAAACAATTTTTATTCATTTAAGAAGTAATTATTATAATTACTCTCCGTAAATTTTGCTAATTGTTAGTAATTATATACTATCTGCAAACCGTATGAAACCATTATTACCATTTTCTATTAAAAAATCGAATTTCCTGCAGCTCTTTAAAATCATACCTACGTGTCCTCAAGCATGTGCACCATTGTTTATCAGATTCTCAAAAAATCGTTCTCCCCACACGTAACGACGATATATAAGAGGAACGTTCCCAGGAAACGTATGCCACTATGAGTTGTTAGCACAAAGCAAACAATCTATTTTGAAAAATCGGATTCCCCCATCTGCGCATAAAATCCTGTCTACGTGTCCTCCTGATCTATTGCATTCCTGAAGAAATTTTTCTCGCCACACGTAACGACGATATACAAGAGGAATGTTTCCCAAGAAACACGTATTACCATGAATTGTTAGCACGGGCTAAACAATCTATTTCCACCCTAACATTCCCAGCGAACCATAAATAACTACGTTCCATGATACGCGCGGTCCAGTTCGTTTATACGAGCTCTCCGTGGAACAATCGAATTCTGACAGCTCTTTGATGCACGACATAAAATCGAGCTTCCTCGCGGAGATCTTACCTGAAACTTCCTGAAAGCCGCATTTTGGCCTCGTAAACTGGCATCGAAAGACCGTCGTAACCATGGCTCAGCCTGTATTAACGAGCCTGGTATTCTTGTCGGCAGGACGTTTTATTTGACTCTATCGGTGGATCGGCCACGTTACCCGCAACATCGTTTATTCCTTTACGACTCTTGTTTCTATCTCTGATGCTGGTATTGTACAAGCTCCCTCCATGGCTAGCGCGATCGTTGTAATTTATCAAGCACGACGGCCCGATATCGCGTCTCGATTTTAAGATCGGACGTACTTTTATCGATATTACGGCATATCAGTGGTTCCGTAAATCATACGACAGCGGCCATGACGGATTTATTCCACGGAACGATTTAGCGCGGGCAACGTACAATTTCGATGCAGAGGTGCGAGCGGGCGTCGTGTGTGGTCCAGCCCAGCGATCCAGTTTATCATCTAAATCATTCGAGGCATCGATTTGCATAACTTATGCGCCAGAGTGCGATCGTTTATTATACAATCGGAATACATTTCGTTTGGCTGATGACCGGAACGAAAGGTGACAATGTGCGTGCACGGGAGGACGTCTGATCGCTGAACCACCTTCCAGCGTGTCCACGCCGAATCTCGCCAGTGAGTCTCTTTCTCAATTCTCAATTGTCCATTATAATATCTTTTTACTCGATTATTCGTGTTCATCGGTGTAATTTGTTTACTAGTGTTTTGAAAGTTATATTCGAAATTGTGAAAGGTCACGTAGAAGGGATAGGTGAGATTTAGGTAACACTGTGTTGGGTAGTAGCAATTTAATATAGATTTATTTGTTAATAGTAAATCTACCATGATCTAAATCACTGTTTAGCAAATTTTTATTAAAAATCCCTCGTTGAACGTAATCGTCTTAATTATTCACTTTCGCGATTTTTCTTGTAATATATTGGGTTTACAGGAAAGTAATTTCGGTTTTTATTCTTCCTTCTAATAGTTTTTTGTTCAATTATTCGTGTTTATCGGTGTAATTTATTTACTCGTGTTTTGAAAGTTATATTTGAAATTGTGATAGATCACGTGGAAAGGGATAGGTGAGATTTAGATATCGCTGTGTTGGGTAGTAGCGGTTTAATATAGATTTATTTGTTAATAGTAAACCTATCATGATCTAAATCACTGTTTAGCAAATTTTTATTAAAAATTCCTCGTTCTACGTAATCGTCTTAATTACTCGTCTTCGCGATTTTTCTTCTAATATATTGGAATGGCAAGTAAGTAATTTTGGTTTTAATTTTCAAGAAAGGGTCAATTGCGTTACGTTTCTTTCTCAGTTATCTTCTACTTTTCATTCTAATATCTTTTTATTCGTTTATTCGTGTTTATCGGTGTAATTTGTTTACTTGTATTTTGAAAGTTACATTCGAAATTATGATAGATCACATGATAGGCATAGGTGAGATTTAGGTAACGCTGTGTTGGGTTGTAGAAATTTAATATAGATTTCTTTGTTAACAGTAAACCTATCATGATCTAAATCACTGTTTATCAAACTTTCGTTAAAAATTCCTCGTTCAACGTTATCGACTTAATCATTCGTCTTCGCGTATTTTCTTTCTAATGTATTGGGTTCGCAAGAAAGTAATTTCGGTTTTTACTCTTCATTCTAATAGTTTTTTGTTCAATTATTCGTGTTTATCGGTGTAATTTGTTTAATCGTGTTTTGAAAGTTACATTCGAAATTGTGATAGATCACGTGATAGGGATAGATGAGATTTAGTTGACGCTCTGTTGGGTAGTAGCAATTTAATATAGATTTATTTATTAACAGTAAATCTATCATGGTCTAAATCACTGTTCACCAAAGTTTCGTTAAAAATTCCTGATTCAACGTAATCGTCTTAAACAGTCGTCTTCGCAATTTTTCTTCTAATATATTGGGATGGCAAGAAAGTAATTTCGGTTTTGATTTGTTTCAAGAAAGGGTCGATTGCATTACGATTGTAATGCGTATCAGAAATATTGGTTTGCTGTGTTAGGTGAATTTTTTTCAATTCGTGCGGAACTCAAATATCGAGCTTCTTAATAAGCCCAAGACATCTTATGTAATTTTCAATTGTTGCATGTGATATTCGATTCAATTATAGCTTTCACTTCGTCATCATCTACTTCAGAAATTTGATTAGGACTTTGTCATTTTTAAGTAAAGAATTTCCAGAACGAAAATTTTTAAACCATTTCTGACACGCGCGTTCTGTTTCAGCAATCAACACTTATGAACTTCAAATATCTCTTTGTCCGAAAATGCTTATTTTTGCACTCCACGTTTTAAAATTGACCGTAAATTAAGAGTTGTAAACAAAATTACATGGAATTTGTTCCTATAATAATCTAAAAGTGTTAACTATCAAATTTTAAAAGAAAAAAACTGTAATATTGACAAAAGAATAATGAAACAAACAACGCTATCAATACATATAATCATTTTCACAATACTTTCCGTTATTTTATTTTTTAAAGCTACTACTCCTTTCCCATTAGCCGATCATTTAACCGTGGTAGGTTTAGTGTTAACTATCAAAATTATTTTTCATGGCTTTTGATGCTATTTGTTGCATACGTTTCATTATATTCTAAACATTGTATTCAAATTTAAAGTATCTTTCGGTTGAGAGTGATTTTCTATCGCTTGTTAAATTTTCTTCTTGTCATTTGTATTTCTTATGTAAATTATATAGTATTATACTATTGTAAATAATACTTGTAAGTTAAAACATTATATTTAAAGTAGAAATACACTACATTTGGTATTCTTTGGCCTTAACACAGTATAATGTACTTACTTTTGAATTTGCCAATGGAATTAGTTTTTATGAAAAATATATAAAGTATTATTCTACAAACTTTTCCTTGTTTTTAATAATTAGGTATACTTTCGATCTTATATTTAAAATCGAGGTACAGCGTGTACATATATTTTTCTACATTCTTTGAACAATACTATATAAACTGGAAATTAAATTATTTTTACACAATACTAATGCCTGAAATACCAGATATATCCGTTGCATCGAATTTAGAACGAATTGGAAGCTTCTAACTTAAGCAGCTCAAAAAATTCGTACTATTTGCATCTGTAACCAATGTTTAAAATTAGGCTATACTATATATAGTTTCGCTTTGGCCTTCGGACGCTATTATATCAGCTATCTCCTAGTTTACCGAAGTTAAATTACATCTACACGAAACCAATATATAAAATACAGCATAAATTAAAGTTTAGAACCGAATTGTAGCTTCTTCCACAAGAAAATGACCGGTCACCTTAATGCAGCAACGATTCGGGAAATTCCTAAGATACTTCTTGAGCTGCATCTCCATACGACAGACAAGTGGTCGGAACGTAACGTGACAGCAGCATCGAGGGATACTTTATCGGAGAAAACTCGATTCAGGCCGTTCCTTTAGTGGAAATATCGAATTCCGAACATCGAACAGGCGTGTAACCACGGGTCCCGACCCTCGATATCGGGAATCGACGTTGGCCGATACCCAAAACGATCTGCAGATGCAGAACTTTAGCCAGTGATCCACGAACACTGGTAGGAAGCTGCCCGAGAAACGTCGAATTTCTCGTATAGGCCTGATTGAGTATCATAATACGGTATTCGTGTACACTGATACCGAGTTAGCCCGCAGCCAAGGTAATTAATCACCAATATTATATCGACGGAACAAAAACAAAGCGATAGCAAGAGTTTTACCGGTTTTCTGGATAGCAATCAATAACCTCTCGAATCATGAACATTATATTTAGCGTAATTACATAAAAGATATGTAAAACCTGCAGGACAAAAATTGATCCAGCTGAGATTGAATAAATTTCGGTTAATACCCCTTGATGTTTCATTTAATATACGAGGCTTGGTGTGGGGACGCCAATTAGCTACGGCAAATCACTGTTGCTCGGTATGTTATTGCAATCCTTTTATAACAACCTGACGTGTTAATTTTAATATTTGAAAATTGCTATCTCGATATTTAGCTACGGCTTTTTAATTTACGACGGAGCGTATTGTTGGTTGCTACAGCGTGTCTTGCATTTTTTAATTTTTTTTTCTTCTTCGAATAATAGCTACTTTGTGTTCTCGTGAGATTATTTTATTAAGAAAGAAACATATCGTGATCGGAATAAGTAGGATATTTGAGCTGTACGTGCGTGTAGAATGGTATACAATATTGTTGAAATAATGAATTGTATGTATATGTGGATAGTTGAAATTGTTATAAATTGTATGGTTACTGTGTATTATTATTTTTTATGACACGATGCATTATATAATTAAGGAAATTTTATGTGACATGATTGATAAAATTGTATTATTTACTTATGACATGATTGCATCATTTATAATATTACATTAATCGCATAAATACAAATTTATTGGAAAAT
>NIJG01000009.1:795004-806941 GCA_002201625.1 Euglossa dilemma
TCCATAACAAAGATCTCAAAAATTTCTATTGACCAAAAATTCGTATTTCAAAGAAACTAAAATTTCAGACAAAATGTGGTCGAAATGAAGGAAATTGGCATTAATAATCTAATTAGAACTAATTACAATTCACAACTAAAATTATCGGAAAACTTAATTTAGATAAGAATACGAAAATATTTATAAATTTATAGTTAACAGCAAATACCAGTCTTTAAATCTTTATAATTCGTTGATATTAAAAATTGTTCTACAAATTCTTAATATTTTTCTCTAATCTCTATTAAAACACACGAAATACCTTGTAAAACACTTCAAACGTAATTTATTACCATATCAAACTTAAACATTCAAGGTGATGTTACAAAATATACTTATAATATAGGTAATAATGTAAACAAATTTTTCAAAAATCTGTAAGATCTCCATTTAATCAACATTAAGCCACTTGACATAACATTTAAAACGCTATCTACTATAACATAACTCTACAAGCCTTATCAAGTTCGAGCTTCCAAAACAAATTTATAAAATATACAAATACATATGTATGTACATATTCATAATTTTTAAATCTCTAGTTACACAATTCTCTTACATCAAAACAATATCCCAAAATCTTCAATACACCTAATTAATTACCATCAAATCATGTAAAACAAGCTTTAAAATGCTCTTCACTAAAACATAACTCTGTAGACTTGCCCATCTAAAGCTTCATATATTCATAATTCTGAAATCTTTACTTACATAATTCTCTGACATGAAAATAATTTCCACAAATTCGCAATACACCTATTTAATCAACATCAAAACAACATTTTAAATGTTATCTGTTACCACATAACTTAAAAAGCCCTACCAAACACAAGTTTCTAAAACAAATTCACAAAATATACCAATATACATACACATATTAATAATTTTTTAATTTTTACTAGTACAATTCTGCAACAAAAAGCAATTTCCAAAAATCCTCACTACATTTATTCAATCACTATCAAATCTCATATAACATTTGAAACACTCTCCATTCAAACATAACTCTGCAGACTTTCCCATTTGAAGCTTTCAAAATAAAGTTACAGAATACATATAATAATTTTTAAATCTCTGCTAGTACAAACTTTCCGAACATCAAAACAATTTCCAAAAATCCTCACTACACTTATTCAATCACTATCAAATCTCATAAAACATTTAAAACACTCTCCATTGAAACATAACTCTGCAGACGTCCCAATCTGAAGCTTTCAAAATAAAATCACAGAATACAAACAATAATTTTCAAATCTCTACTAGCACAAAATTCTCCAACATCAAAACAATTTTCTAAATTCTCACTACACCTATTCAATCACTATCAAACTATGTAAAACGCCATTTAAAACGTTCTCCATTCAAACATAACTCTGCAGATCTCCCTATCCGAAGCTTTCAAAATAAAGTCACAGAATACAAACAATAATTTTCAAATCTCTACTAGTACAAAATTCTCCAACATCAAAACAATTTCCAAAAATCCTCAATACACCAGTTCAATTACTATCAAACCTTATAAAACAGTTAAAACACTCTGCATTCAAACATAACTCTGCAGACGTCCCAATCTGAAGCTTTCAAAATAAAGTCACAGAATACATACAATAATTTTCAAATCTCTACTAGCACAAAATTCTCCAATATCAAAACAATTCCTAAAATCCTCAACACACCTATATAATCACTATTAAAACGCCATTTAAAACGCTCTGCATTCAAACAGAACTCTGCAGACCTGGTCGTCTCGAGTTCCCGAAATAAAGTGGCAAAACGTGCAATCTACATACATATAGAAGCCCATATCTCTGGCTGAACTCCCCCCGGCGGCACTCGTCCCCGGCATTTAATTTCCCCAATACCAATCTCCCTCGGCCATACAAATCCGTGACCATTTTCAGACGACAGACAAGGCAGCGTCCACCGAGTTAGACTGGTCGGAGTGGCATAAACCGTGAGGTTGGAAAACACGTAAACAAGGATGGTGGTTTGATTTGCAAGCCCGGAGGGCGAGGGAGATGGGTCCCACGGGAGTAAGGATGCCTGGTGGAAGCTTTCCCGCGCGGGACCAGCGTGGCTCTGAGCGGTCGCAAGACGACGCGGAACGCACGCCTTGCGGACAGGCAACGTGAGATATATACGCGTAATGTAGCGCGATAACATGAGTTTCGGAGTAATTGTTTACGCGTGCCAAGTGAGTTATTTGGCACGTGGCCATGCCGGGGGCGGCACCCACGTGGTCGGCCGACTGCCCGCGGGATTTCTCGCCGCTTCTCCTTTCCTCCTTCCGTTTCCTCTTTTCTTCTTCTCTGCCCTCCAGCGCTGTCCTCCTCTCGCTCTCTCGCCGCTCTCCTTCTCTCGCGCGTGGTCGTGTGCCTCGCAATTCGCAACCACGCAACGCCACGTAACGAACCGACGGAAACTCGAATTGGACTAACTGGGATAGCTACCGTGTTTTCTATCATTTTTTCCGCGACTCGGAAGCTTCGTTTATTTCTTACCATTTTCGTGGCTTTCGCGACATTTTTCTGTCGCTGTTTGTTGTCGAGAAATGTGATATCGGTTACGAAGCTCGTGGCTGCAATGTAAATGGAAGGAATTATTTATTTAGAGAATTTTTTACGCGAGAGAGGTTTGTTCGCCATTTTGATTTTTAAGAATTTCTTGTTTAGGCAAGTTATTAAATTGTTTTTTTGAATTTTCTTTTGGGAGATTCGAAGGGAAGAATTTTCATTTTTGCGAAATTTTTTAGTTTCTCGTGAATGGAGTTTGAAGAGATATTGGGAAGGTTGTTTTCTTTGTCGATGAGAGACGTCATTTTGTGAAGATTGCGCATGTGTCAAACAATTGTTTATTTAAATAATTCCTAGAATGACTCGAGTAGTGAGGGAAATTTAAGAGTAACTTATTATTTACTTATATTTTTTAGGAATTCTTTATTTAGAAAGATCGTGGAATTGCTCTTTTGAATGATCATTTGGAAATTTGTCGAGTTGGTATTGAATGGAATTTGTAAATTACTGCCGTTATTAATGAAATACACGATTTTAAGAAAAATTATGATTATACATTACTTTAAACAATTTTTGGGGGAAAATCTCCTAAAGTTAATTTATTCTCCATTTTTATTTAGGAAAGATCATTGAGATTTCTTTGAACGATCTTTTCGGTTACCCAGGAAGAATTTGATTTACTATTTGCATTTTGGAAATTTTTCGGTTTTTCTCCAAGTGGAAAATGTAAACGATTAATAACTCTATCGTTGAGAGATTTTGAGAAAATTCGCAAGCTATTTATTTAGGTGACTTAAGAAAAATTTGATTTATTCTTTACATTAAAAATACTTTGTTTCTGCACCGAAAGGAATTTGTAGCAGATATTGAGAAAATTAAAAAGGTATCCATGAGAGAGGCTATTTTGAGAAAACCCGTGAGCTATTTCTTCGACTGACTCAAGAGAAGTTTGATTTATCTTTTATTTATTCTTCAAAAATTCCTTGCTTTTGTATTCAGTGGAAATTGTAGAGGTTATTAAGAAAATTGCTCACTTTATGGATGAGAAATGCAATTTTTGGAAAGATCGTTGAGCTGTTAAGTTAAAATAGCATCTTCATAATAAATACATATACATAATTGCATAAAAATAGCATTTACATTAATTAAAATAGTATGAAATTACTGTTGATTAAAATGTAATGTCGTTATTTGTAATATTTAATATTTAAAATGGTAATTATCTTTCTTAAACTAAAAGAATTTGATTAAAAAATGTATAGATTATATTGATCTATAACCTTTTGCTATGTTCTGGGTAGCTGCATAATTACACTTGGCTTGAGATTGTATTTAATAGACGAAGATTACTGCTTCGTGCTGGAAAATAAAAGAGCTCTCTTCGCTACAGCAGTTTGGCATTACTTATTAACCAACCCAGTATATTTTTGGTCACTCAAGGAAAGTTTGACTTGCCTTTTATTTCTTTTAAATTTCTTGTTCTTCTACCAAATGAAAATAATAACAAATATTGAAACAATCATCTCGTTTATCTATGACAGATCAATGTTTTTAAAGAAAAATCGTAGCTATGTATGTCGTATATCAAATCTAAATATGAAAAATAATTCGTGCGATAATTTTTAATTTTTTCGAGTATTTCGATGAAAATTTGAAAAGCTTAATTTATCGTGTTTTAAATTCTACACGTTAGCAAATGCTTTTGGTAGATACAGAAAATTTATGGTTTTAATAAATAACAGTCGTAGACGATATCGCAAATATTTTAATGAAGATTCAGATCACGTGTCTCATGTATCAAATTCGAATATGGAGAACTATTATACTTGATCTATTTCCTTGCATAATATTTTGTCACGATTGTGGAAAAATTACAAAATGTATTCTTATTTTAATTTTCATTTCACGTATTGGTATTTATATACATGAAACTTTTTATTTTCGTGGATTTATTTATTAAATAAAAATTGTAGTGTATATCGTATGGAGATATTCTTCACTGTCAAGAGATGCGATCGAGAGGAAGATCATGGTCATGTGTCTCGTATATCAAATTCAAATAAGGATACTATTTTACATGATTTATTTCTCTCAACAGTGTTTCGTAGTTTTATTTAAAATTTCTAAAATTTCTAAAATTAGATTTATCTTAGTTTCGAATTCACCTTGGTTTGGCTCGTAATTACATATGGGAACCTTTAATTTCCGTATTGATTAATGAAGGAAAACGATGGAGACCACTGAAAGAATTATTTTTATTTCTGAGAAACAAAGGTAGAAAAACATAATTCGTACAATAAAGTAAAGGAAAAACTATCATATTATATAATTGTTTGTAGCGATACGAGAAAGATTAGAAAAATTACACGTATTTTGATTTTCGTTCTTATTTTTCTTTTTTCCAGTGGTGTTTGAATAATAATTATAGTAAACGTCGAAGTCGCATATCTCTCAGTTTCTTAGAATAATTTTCCCAATGGTTAAAAGAAAATTTGAAGAGCTAAACATTTTGATTTTAACTTTTACTCTAGCTTTTAGCAATTATATGCAGAATTTCTCTATTTTTCTTATTTCTATCGAATGAAAATTTCCGTAAACGCTTAAGAGATTGCTTTCTGTGTCACTGAGAAATGAGATTTTAAAAAAGATCGCATTCACGTGTTACGGCGTGTCAGATGGAAATAAGCGAAATTATTACTTTCGGTCTATTTGTTTGCAGAAATTCTTGCAATGACCCGACGAAAGTCCGAAGAATTACGCTTATCTTGGCTCGAATTTTACCTGTTGGCAGTTACGCGAAGAAACTTTTTATTTGCCTTATTTCCATCGATGATCGAACGAAAATAGTAGTGGACACCGGGAAGATTACGCGATCGCCGAGAGACGCGATTTCTCGAAAGATCATAGTGTTTGGACGCAGAGTTTTCTGATATTCCTCTTATTGTCTGAACCTTTCTAACTCCGGGAAATAAATGGGTCGAGGACTGCATCTCGCTGATTTATATATCGTTGAAGCTCTTTCCTTGAAAATTTCGCGACTCTCATCCGGTGCAACGAAATCTAAATCGTGAGTGACGTCATAAATCCAGCGAATTCAGGATATTATTACAGGAAATCGTTCGATTGCGTCACGCATCCCTCTCTTGCGAACCTAAATACGAATCGAAATCGTCCCAGAACGTCACGGATTGAATTATTTCAAGGAGACAACGAGAAATGTCGGCGTTACTGTCACGTGATAAATAAAATGACTGGAGAGAGGTCGGTGCGAGCGATCGGGAAAATAGGATTAAAGGACAGCTAAACCGGGATGATCGAAATGGAATAACGAATAAACCCGATGAATCGTAAACAAGCGAAAGAGCAATGTTGCGAGAATCGCGGAGCACAGGCCGGAACTTTCGCTTAACAGCCCTAGCCAGCGCCATCTTTGCGTGCTCCGCGAGTAAACGGGTCGAGGACTGCGGGCTCGAAGATTTATAACATCGTGGAAACCCACTCAATGAAAATCTGGCGTCTTTTATCCGGCGCGACGCTCGCTCCAACAATGAAATTTAAAATGTCACGTATCCTGCAATCCAGAAATACTCCACCGCGAAATCTCTTACTCCGGCCCGTCACGTGACCTTTTAAATCGGAACCAAGTGAAAATCTCGAACCGTCGATTCGGATAAAATCGGTAATCAGAACGGGAATTTCACGAATCGACTTTTATCCTTCGAATAAAAGAATCGAACGATCGATACGAAGAAGACAGCGGCGGGATGATCGGAAGACGCGACGCGGCCGAGTAACGTCCTCGACGCGAGAATTCGGTGATCTATACTTGGACGAAATTCAGCGAAGCGGAACCTCGGGATTTCGCGACGGGTAACGCTTGTTGCGTCAACGAAATGAAAAACGCGAGGGATAGGAGTGATTCGGGGGAGGGGAAATCGGTTGATCGGAAGCGCGGACCCTTAGCGTTGGGTCGGGAAGCGAAGAAGAAGAAGAAGACCGGTCCCGCGTTTCGGTAGCGAGTTGGCGAAGGAAAAGAAACGTGGTCGTGTGGAAGGAAAGGCTTCTCGGGGGGTGATAGAGTCTGGAATCGTGGTCCTTGGTCCTTGGTGCGAGGGTGGCGGCGGCGGTGGCGGCGGTGAGGCTTGGTCGGTGGTGGGGGCGGCGGCGGGGGCGGACCGGGCGGTGGGGGTAGAAAATAAGGGTAGTTTTGAGAGGTGGGGGCGGAGGTTCGTCAGTTTCCGGGTTGTTCCGGAGTGAGTTGAGGGCGTCGTGGGGCGTCGTGGGGGGCGGCGGAGGGAGGGCGAGTAGGAGCCGCGGGCCACGACACGACGAAGCGTCGCGACGTCAGTAGAGCGCCGCGCTATCGACCACCGCCACGAGACACCGTCGTCGTCGTCGTCCTCGTCGTCTTCGTTTTCGTCTTCGTCTTCGTTTTCATCGGCACGTTGTCTTCCGTCGTTGTCGTCCTTCCTGGTGTTCTCGCGTTGTCTCGCGGTTGGCCCTCGATCGGTGTACCGTGATCGCGGAGAACGACACCACGGGACCAAGTTGCAACGGGACGGGAGGAGGAAGGCGGAAAAATAGCGGACGAAGAGAAAGAGAAAGAGAAAGAGAAAGTAACGGTGAGATCGTGCGCTGGCGGAGGATTCGATCGAGTTCGATCTCCGGTGGATCTACCCAGACGCGCCACGAGGATCCCACGACGGCGCGCTGCGTGCACGCGTGTCGTTCGCACGCGTGTCCGTCGCCAAGTACCCGCCACGTCAAGGTCGTGCCGGCACCGTGCGTGCGTGCGTGAATACATACTCGAACCACCGTCGTCTGACTACTACGAGCCACCCCGTGTGAGACCCAATGACTGTCCATCCAGGGACCACGGGAGACACATGTTCGTTATAAGGTCAGTGCACGAAATGTACGTGGTGTCTTCGTAGTTACTTCGATAAGCGTCGCTTCTCTCACTTTTCTACTCGATTTCTCATCCGACACCTTACGAGGCAACACGCACCGGACACTTCTTGCGCTCGCGATGTGGATACGATCGAGGATTTTTCACGTTCTTTTTATACGGTAACGGATTTTAAATACACGCTTACAATTTCCATGATTTTTTGTAGTGGATATCTCGATGGAGATTTTTTATTTTTTTTAATTCGCGAATGTGCAGTTCTTCCACAGATATGTGTTCTCTGTGCATTTATTTTCCTTTTTTCTTCCAAACGCCGGTTAGTTTACCGTTGCTTCTGGTATCTATGTTAGTTGTCACGCAGAAGGGACCTGTGCTTTTTCTTTTCCAACCGTTTTAACTTTTTCTCCATTTTCAAATTAGCTGTGTGGACTTTTTTTTTCCTTTTTATATTATTGTACCATCGATGTGATCAAACGATTGATCTACACGACGCGGTGAGTAACGAATCGCTGTTGCTTGTACGCATTCGTAGAAACATAGTACACCTGCCAAACTTGGAAATACACGAGACTTTCGTGACGAATTGCACTCGAGTCGACAATAAAGTCTTCTCGAATTGGGACAACGATCGTGCACGGCTTTTTTTAGGGGAACATAAAAGGAAACAAGAACAATCTATCTGCCGGAATGATTTTAATCTGGAGCGATCGAAACGACTGATCTCGAGCGTTTTATTTTCCTCGTCGTCGAGGACACGAATCTTCCTTTCGCAAAATTAACATGGACGATATACCTACGCTTACGCTTCTTCGTTATATAGCTTCGATGATCGAAGACGTTTACGGGAAAAAGTTTCACAAGCCAAAATAACGAATCGATCGAATTCGGTAAAAAATTTATTTCCGATCCAGACAGATCGAAGTCTTTCCGTTTATTTAAATTATCGGAATATCGAATTCGAGTTTCTGGTGAAATATTTTTACGCGCGTGACGATTCGTTAAAGATTCATAGACCCATGGATCCCTTTTTCAGAAGCCTGGATTATTCTCTATATTATATTTAGCCACGCATCGCGAGTCGGTAGGTCTATCGTTTTAAAGAGATAGACTCTGTTCCGCGTTTCTCGATTCGCTCTATGCCCGTCCTTTTAATCTAAATTGTTCCGATTAACGCGATAAGTGGATCGCTAAGTGCACGGGACGAGTTTCCACGACGAAGGGAGCGAACGTTGACGCAACGGATTGCCGTTTTCACCGAGACAAAAACATATTTGGTTTTACGTGGCCGTGCACGAGTACGTTATCGAGACGATAAGAGAGGAGTGTGTTCCGTTGGAAGGAAAGCATCTCGATGCCTCGTGACACATACCCGCACGCAACGATGATGGCTCTCACGGCTGGCGAGGCTTCGTCAAAAGCGAGACCCTTCGCGATATTTCCGAGTCAACGACGTTCTAGCTTGCCCCTCATTTCGTTGTTCTCTGGCCTCACAAAGAGCCGTGTAACGCGCGACTTTGCGAGGGGCGAGTTTCCAAAAGAATCCGTGATCGACGACCCGTTTCTACTTAATCTGCTTCCGTCTTCCTACCCCTGCGACCTAAACCAGTCTTACGAGCTGAATCTTCACTGGCACACCGATGTCTTTTGAGGATCGGCCCAGTGATACGCCTTGTTTTTACGATTAAATCTTCTCTTCTATGTGCAGCTACTTTAAATATATTTTTCCTCGTTATTGCTACCGTTAGATAGATTGTTTTTGATGTCGGTATAGGAGAAGGAGATTTAATGTATTTACGTAATTTAATTATAATGTAAATTGATGCAATATAAGATGATTCTTTTTAAATTCCTTTTTCTGATGTATATTCCAATTTTTATACATTTCGTTTGGGCAAAGATGCAATTTTCTGCTATTTTTCAAAAATAATTTTATATCATAGTAAATTATGTAAACGAAATATGAAAAGTTTCTTTCGGTTTCTTTGATATTATATTTGTTGCTACTTGCAGTTCGAATTGTGTAGGTGATTATGACGATGACTTTCATATATTACATAATATAAAGTATTACGGAAATATTCGTATTTCTTCTGTGATTTGTTTCATTGTTGTCGTTCGAACATTTTCGCAATATTAATTTCGCGACGAATTATATTTGCGAATTTTTATTTCGCAGCAAAGTTTCTGTCGATCAGATCAGTTTATGCATTAATATGATCAAATTTAAAAAATAACATTACCCACGATGTATAACATTAAAACATATATTTCTATCTTTTTAACGAATTTTGTCGAAACATATTGTCTTTTCGCGCCAAAGTAACTTGTCGATAAGAACTTCGAAAATCGCGAGAAAATAACAATAATTTGCACGATACGAATAGGAACACAAATCCCGTGGCTCGGTGTGTATCAGAAACGAAATCGATCCTGCGTCCCATACTTTCGCTTTTTAACGACGGTTAAAAGCGAATCGGGATACGAGCGGAAGTTTCGGACCATTAGCAGTTAAATTAAAAACGTTACTCGCAGGAAGATCCACCGCCCTCCGCTTTCGGGGCGATCAGTTTCTTACGCCATCGCGTCAGAATCGGGGAACGATTCATGGGAGCTAGGATTTCGCAATCGAACGAAACGTTATACGTAAACGTGCATCCATCCTTGACGTCGCCGCTTCCAAATAACATCGGCGCCCACGTGAAATTCAATCGTCACGAAACAACATCGAGATGACCCCCCGAACTCTTCGCAGTCACCGATACCGTTAACGAAATCACCCCGCGGATGAAATCGAAAAACACAACCCCTTCTCCCCCCAAAAAAGTCACACACGCACGAAGAAAGGAAGAAAAGAAAAATACATAATGCTTCTCGCGATTAAGAGTCCAATCCGAATTAAAAGGATTTCGAACCTGCCAAACTTGAAAGCCTGCCAGTGCTTCCGGTCTCTGGGTTAGCGAACTGGGATATATACTTTAGAGCCGGCGTATATTACAGGGTCGAACTAGTTTAGCGAGTTGGACGCGGCCGAAAGCGCGCGCTAGCGAACACGTAGGGGGCGCAGGGGTGCAGGGGTGGAAAGAAGAGAAGAGGAGGCAAACCTTTCATCGCGTTGAATTTCAAATCGGCGTATCTCCCGGGAGGAATTGGCACCGGTCCAATCGCGATTCCTCGCTTACCTGCTTGCGCTCTTTCTGTTTCCTGGATCTTCCTACTCCTTTTTTCTTCTCCTTTCACCGTCCCGCCGCCCTCTTCCTTCCTCTCTTTATCTTCCCACTCCTCGATCCGTGGCCGCGTCGTATCTTCGAGATGAAGGAAACTGGGTCGTCGCTGTGGCAGCTATAGGGCATCGGGCACACAGCGGGAAGAAAGAAGGAGCGAGGAGTAACACAGGGGCCTTGACTTGGTCACCCTGAAGCCTCCGATCTAACCGAGTTCGTGCCTTCGCATCCGACGCATCTCGCATCGTGCATATAATCAAAGATCGTTGTTAACGCGTTGATTGCCGTGGGGGTCACCAGTGGCCGCCACTCGAGCCGACCGTGGCGCCGCGCACCGGTGGTCACCGCCATTCCGGGATCAGTAAAACCGTTTAATCTAAATAAATGGCGCTACTGTCCAACCTCCGCTATTCGAATTCCCGTTATCCGAATTTCTTTTCCTCCGTTTTTTCCTTCTTTTTCCTTACACAGTCTGTTATTCGAATACCTTTTAAACGGAAATTAGTGACTAGTGGTAGCGGGGTTAGTGAAAGCGGTTAATCTTAACGAATGGCGAGTTATTCGAACGTTTTATTGGAAACAGGCATTTAATCTGAATATTGTACGTTAGTCTAGGATACCGTAGAGCCTCGATTATTTCAATTATCGTTATTCAAATATCTTTTTCTTAGGTTGTAATTTAATATTCCGTTATTTGAAATGAGTCGTGATATTTGGTATTGAAATCCTTTACACGTTTTGTTATAATTATATACATTATTAATATTAATAATTGATATTAATGATTTTAACGCTTGATTCGTCGCGATGAGGAGATGAAAGAACTTAAAAGTACTAAGAGTGAAAATGCATTAGGAAGGATATACGGAATTATAAAATCAGGAATTATAGGCAGTAAAAAATTGAAGTACGCGGTGGAATAGTTTCAATCTGATGAAACTTCTTTAACTGACCGTGGTATCGGTGTTATATTGCTTGGAGTAATAACTTCGAATATGAATACACATAACGATGACGACATGCCACAACGTCTCGAAGCATTTGAAGCTTTAGAATGGGGCTGGGATATTTTGAGCCATAGAAAAAGTTTAATTCCATGAAATTAAATTTATTTCTAAATTTCGGTTTCGAAACAAATTTCGAACCCTTAAATTTTTAATTACTTTAAATTTTATATTTATCATTTTTACTCGATATAAACATAAATACGTTACAGACACGATATAGGTTGACTATATACGTAGATATAATATAA
>NIJG01000009.1:814601-846572 GCA_002201625.1 Euglossa dilemma
AATATAATTAGTAAATTTTTTTCAGTATTATTCGCAAAAAACATCCTTCAAATTTTTTCTGCTCACAAATACGAATCCTTTCCATTCTTCAGTTTTTCAGTGGCAACTCTGTATAATACATACTAAACGCCAACAGCCGGTAATCTTTTCTATTTATACATTTCTCGTTCGAAACATCTCGCTTAATCACATACCAATCGCGTAAACAAAAGTATTAACACGATAAGACCCTTCCAAGCCCCGAATCGGAATCCCGTTCATTCGAGTATCTTCGAAAAGCTAGCAAGAACCTCACCCAGCCGCTGCTTCCAACCCTCGACGAGCAACCCCCGTACTCTTACAATTTCATAATCATGCCATTATAATCCCCCTCTCCAGGATCCCGATCTCCAAGAACTTTGTTATCTGAATAAAACGAAGTTGATACCCTCGTCCCTCCGTAGAAAAAAGGGAAAGAAAAAAAAAAAGAACGAACGAGTCCAACATCGGAAAAAGACAGTGGAGTACACGAACAATTAGCATAGACATTATCATCATCGAGCCCCGATATTATCCGCAACGATCGTTGACCGACATTCGAAAAATAAACTCCCCGAGCGAGCGATCTATATACCCTTCGGACCAGGGGTAAATGCCCTATCGAAGTATTCAGCGCTTCGTACTATTAACCTCTTTTAGTTCCTTGTGTTCGTTCCATTGAAGAGTCCTTCTCTCGGCGTCCTCCTGTTATAAAGGCTACTCGGAGGCTCGCGGAGTTTATTGGACGATTAAGCTCGTAAAACACACGGAACTTATTCGGACGTGGTAACTAACAAAACGATACTATATTCGCGTGCGCGCGCGTGCATTCGCCGGTTATGCAACCGGCCATTACCATTTTCATTGGAAAACTTGCGACATTGCAGGATTTATACATCGACAGGAGGATCTGTGGGCGCTCTGTACCTGTTTACGCTCCGCGTCGCGAGGACCGTGTCGTAAATCAAATTCCGGCGTCGCTTGGTCCGCGGGCATTGTTTGGTACCAGTATTTAAAGCGGTAGGAGCGGGGCAGGTGCCGTTACGGGACGCTTTCGCACTTCTTTGACCAGCTCGGATATTCTGCGCTTTAGATCCCACAATAAAGTCGGTTTACTGCGGCTCATTGAGACGGCTATCGCCTCCCGATTGTTGATCTGTGTTCATCGGCGATCGTAAAACGGTCCCGGCGAGCCCCATGGGCTCCTTGCGTTCCTTCTGCAAACACCCGCATGGCGGAGCCACCTGTGCCGTCTCCATCTTGCTTCTCGTGTTTTCACGACTTCTCCGCGGACCGTGTTCATCTAAGCGACCTGTCCTCTTTTTCGCAATCTTCTTTTATACGATTGACCAATTCTTTATGGCACGGGAATTTTTCTCTGGATATCTGGGAATATAATTATGGTTTCACAGTTACGTCTTGGGGACTGATTGTTAGTCAATTTTACCCCGGCATCTGTCGGTTCCATTCACCGGTTCGAAATTTCGTGGTGTCGGGAATGTTGGTTGGTTGGGAAGGTGGTTAATGGGTAATGGAATTTATTTTTCTTTTCTTTGTGTGTTTGTTATTCTGGTTTTTTGTAGTAGGGTGAACTGGTTTCGTGTTAAATGAAATGTGGGATTAATAGGGTTGATCTTATTATGGAAGGATACTTGAAAAATGTGATTTATGTATACCCAATGTCCTGGATTTTATGGGCTAAATGTTGTCGGTATATTTTAAAGTTATAAACAAAAATACAGAATTTTAATGGTTCATTTCGAAATGACCACCATTATTAGCAATATAAAATTAATAACGATTAAAAATGGAATTTGTTAGTATACAACGTTTATTCATATAGTCATTCATTTTTGGTACTAGTTTGTTACTATAGAATGCTTTTATTATTCAAATATTTATCAATATTACCAGGTCTGATAAAAATTAATATTGTTTTCTCCAAATTTCGTATTTTTGATTAAAGATTTTCAGTATCATATGTTATACAATCTGTGGTTGTATACAATCTTTTTCTTGTTTAGACTCTTATATACCGACAGAGTTTGGCACCTTAAATCTGGGATACCTTGTGTAACACGGTGCAAAAGTTGTGTTTATATAAAAACCGTGTTATAGGAGGACTGTCGTAATTTTTTCAAAGTGTTAGATGGAAAACGCATTCTTAGAATGCTTTGTTATAATAGGTTTCAGTGTACTTTAAACTTGAGATT
This sequence comes from Euglossa dilemma, assembly GCA_002201625.1. Classification (NCBI taxonomy): domain Eukaryota; kingdom Metazoa; phylum Arthropoda; class Insecta; order Hymenoptera; family Apidae; genus Euglossa; species Euglossa dilemma. The sequence goes on from NIJG01000009.1 coordinate 816,833, forward strand.
GATTTAAGGATCATTTAGCACTCGTGATGTACGATAGAGTGACGTGCAAAATGAAACTATTCATTGACAATTGGTCAGAAATTATGCAATTAACCGGTTTTCATCATAATTTTATTTTAGAACGTACCTATTCCCAGTAATGTTTGCAATGTGTCAGGTTTAAAATAAAAGTTGTAATTATTAATATACATTACCGTGTTCATAGGAACTCCATTTTAAGTCGTCTAAAATTAAAAAAGAGGACAGAAATGATTTTTTAAGTAATTATTATTTCAAATTAAATTATATTTTTACTGATTTAATTAATTGGATGATAAATACATCATTTTGGAAAAGCTTTTGAAAAGGACTATTTGATTGAATATATTAATTGTTAAAATCCTATATACCAATATATTATAATCATAGTTCGCTAACTAGGTTATCGCCATAATAAGTTCAAAAAGGTACTTATATATACATACATATGTGACAAGATATGTTACGATTGTGTTGATTTTGAGTTGTGACCTGTTTTCGGATTTTATAGACGAAAGTTCAACTGCTTCGAAATTGTTAACTCTTTTCGATTGTGTGCCATCTCTGACGTGACACTGCAATTTTACCGTGTAAGTCATATGTCATGTGGAACGTGACAAAAGCAAACAAATCGAAACGTGTTGATTGCCGTATGTACGAATATTTGCTTTTACTTACAAGTATCCCGTTTACAAATAGCGGGTCTCAAATTTATGGAAACGTTCAAAAACGTATGGATTGTTTCAACAAATTTTGCATTTGTCAAATAAATATCGATTAACACTCCCTTTTAGCGGCAGCTTATACATGTCAGATGAGGATTAATATATGAATATTAACGTAATGATTATATTACGGATATTTATAGAACTTCATACACAAATTGTGATATAAATGTTATAAAAAAATACGAATATTCCACGAATTCTTTGCGAATTAAAAATAAATTAATTAAGATCTACGATCTACATTTTTGTTACGTGTAGTTCAAATTTCTCTTTCTTTCTTAAAATTTTGCAATTTTCTAAACGTATAATAAAATAAGTTTCAAATCTCTGTTTCAAATTGTTCAAATTGAGGAAACATAGATACAAATACTTCGAGACAACAACAATGATTAAGAAAAGTAAGTAATTTAAAATTATTATTACAATCTAAGAAATTTCGTAATTTCATCAAGAATTCTCTAAATCTCAGAAAACGTAAATACAAATACGTCAGAAAGACACAAATCATCAAAAACTAAACAGTATCAGTAGCTTCCAACCAAAGCAGTTCTATAATCAAAATTTTCTAAATATAACATCTTCCTACGCAATCCTCTAAAACTCAAAAAATAAAAAAATAAACAGTGACAGTTGCTTCTAACCAAAGCAGTTCTATAATCAAAGTTTCCTAATAAAGAATCTTCTTTCGCAATCCTCTAAAACTCAGAAAACATTATAAATAATACATAATATATTACATATATAATATAAAAAAAAAATCCTCTAACCTAGAAATATTTGCAAAATTCTCTGAAACTAAGCAAGCGAAACAATACAACAGCATGTTAAAACTCGTCAGAAAACTTAGTAAAAGAAAGAGAAACAATTACTATAATCCGAAAAATCATCTCCCTCTCCCCTGAGGTTGTTCATCAGAAACCCGGAGAGACCAGAAGGAACATAAACACAAATACATTAAGAAAACAAAAACGGCGGGGAAAGAATAGAAGCGATTCCTCGAAGAGTCCTTTGCCGAGACTTAAAGTTGGCTCTGGCCAACGGAGAGTTTCGCGGTTGGAAATGGACAGGTAGGATAAGAGAGCTGGAGGCCTTGGAGCGAGCGGCAGAGGGGCTGGGACCAGCGGCGTTAGCCTAGCGTTAGAAAGTTCGTCTTGGTCGCTGTTTGCTCTAACGCCTTGGCGACTCGTCCGCGGTTATCCAAACGAACGGAAAGCCACTCACGAGAGCACCTGTGGAGCTTGGGCGTTGCTTTTGTTCTTTCAGCCTCTGTCTTCCTCCCTCTCTTTCCCTCGAGAATCCCGGTGGCCCTCTGTTTCTACCTACCTGTTGTGTTACTTACGCCTCGCCGACCGATCATTCGGGACACGGGTCACTTTAAAGGGATTAGCACAATTTTCGACTTGAATTCCAGACGCCTAGAAGCCTAGTCATTCGTAGGCGAGTGAAAATTACGACGCGTCACGGTACCGATGTGAGAAAATAACAGGCCCGGACTAGGTTTCGAGAAAAGCCGGGATATAATTCGCTCGAGTTCCCGTCGGATGACTTACTAATTCTTGCATATTAGACTTTTCGTTTATGACGGCAGTTTGCCCTACGAAAAGACTGAGTTGTTTGCTTTCGGAGAAATTACGCGTAAATTATGGTAAAACTCGTGATGCTTCGATTGCCTTCTCGGAAATTATTTACGTGAAAATTTGGAATGTATCGGTATTTCAAATTCGTAACATTTCGGTGCTTCGTGTAACACATTGAATTAGCGTTTTGATTGTTTTTTGAAAAATTATTTATGACAAAATTCGCAATTTATCAATACCTCGTGTGACATGTATATCACATGTAGTGTTTTGATTGTTGTTTGAGAAATTATCTGTGGCAACATATGTATCATAATACTCATAAATGCTTTCTATGACATATGCAATTAATGTTTTGATTGTTTTCTAATGAAATTCATAATGTACCGATACTCCGTGTGGAATATGTAATTAAAAGTTACGTATAACGTGTTTGAACTGCAATAAGTTGATTAATAATAATTTTCGAAATAGAGTAAGAAACGGGTGTGAGAATGTTGTGTATTTTTGTGAGTATTTATTAACTGTAAAAAATATTTGTACGTGTTTTTAAAGAAGTATCGATTCAAATTGTTTTACGTATAAAATTGAGTATATGAATTATAAAATTGAGACTTTTCTAACTTTTAGAAACGTCGCAATTATATTTGCAATTTTTTTTTTCGTAAACGTATAATTGAAAAATGTTACGAAGGATGACACTTGAAAAATTGATACTTGAAGAAGGAAATGATTTCTAATCTGTATCACACTTATCGGAATCATTGATAACTGTATAGAAGATAAAAATAATTGATCTTGTAGAGAATTTTTCATTTTCATTTATTCCTATGAAACTCGTTATTACGATAGTATTATATGAAAGGAAAATAGTTATTGTCATAATTCTTGGAAAAAAACGATATAAACGTTTACAGAGAAATCTGTCTAAACTTTCAAATTATAAATCAATTCTAATTGAAATTTCCAGGGACAAACGTTTTGTTAATAATATTCATCTTATTTTAATTTTTTGCTACAAAATCCCAATTAACGTTGAAGCTATTAATCGAAATAAGTATTTCCAAACTTTTGGTTTCTATATTAGTAAAAAGTTTCATGACATATATCAATTTATCTTTATCGTATCACTTTGATTAACACTAAACCTACCATGGTCTAAATCGTTATTTTCCATACTTTCATTAAAAATTCCGCGTCTAACGTTAGCATCTTTATCACCCGTCTTTACGATTTTTCTTCCAATGTACAGTTTCTCTTTGTCTCCCGTTATTCTATTTTTTAAAGCTTCTACTTCTTTCCCATTCACCAGTGATTTCACCGTGGTAAGTTTAGGATTAATCACCATAGTTTAAATCACAACTTTCGAAAATTTCATTAACACGTTGACTGCCAGACGCATTTTCGATGGTTTGCTCAAGGCGCCAACTTTTCGTTATGCGATGCATATTACGCTGAAATATTATTTGCAGCAGATAAAATGAGTTATAAAAACATGTTTGAAGCAGTTTTCGAGGCAGGGGACACTAGTGACCCCGTAGCGTTGGAATGCAATTAAATTATAAGTATTGTCATTTGTTTAAATTATATATATTTCCATGAATCTATGCGCGCCGGTCACCGGTGGCCCCCACGGCGCTGTAGCCAAGTCGAGTNATATAGTATAATCGGAACACGAGAAATTAAAGATAGCACGTTTGTGCTATCATTTTGTTTGGGAGTGTATATATATATATTTATATAATTTATTACATTACATAATCTTGTTTAATAATAATCTAAAATAATCATAAATAATAATAATAATCAAAAAATAATCATAATAATCTTTGTTTCAAATAACAAAAAGTCTAACTTTGCGAGAAAAAATACACACGTAAGTACACTCGAAATTATTAACCAAAAATATATCTATTTCTCCGCAAAATTATCATCATCGCTGCTCTTTCATTCGTGGATACGCATCAGCTTGGCCCGCGAATCGCGGAAAACGCGAGGTAATTGGTTTCCCCGCCAATAGAATGCAACGCCTCCTAGACTCTTACCTGAACGATTACTCTAAGTACCGCTAGGAGCTCTGTAGTCGCGGGGGATTTCCTTATCGCTGTTATTGAAACTCGACGAAACACATTCTGCTAGAAACTTGGTCAAGATCCCGGTGAAAAGTGGGTCGAGTCGGAGCGGTTATCCGTTGGACTCGTGCTAATTGAACGAACCCATACGTAACCGGGGTACACGCGTTGCTCGTCGATCCGTCAACGAAAAACTAACACCGACTCCTCCGTCGCGGTGACTTTTCTCCTCGAACTTCTCGGCCGAGACGAAGTTATAAATTTGTCCCCCGGGAAAACAACTGGCAACAACTCTGGCTACGAGAGACGGGCCATCCCTCCTGCATCCTCATCCCTCATCCTCCTCAGCTCGGCCCGGTTGCCACGGGCCTGGGACTCCGTAAATGCATCCATGCACACGTATTTTATGGCCACAGCTTTCTCGGCTCTCTCTCTCTCTCTCTCTTCCACCCACTGCTGTTCTTCTCGCCCTCTCTGACTCCTTTTTCCTCGGTGGAAACTGCAACGATACCAACCCGGCTATCAGCAGCAATGCGAGCGTGGCACGTCGGGTACGGGATATTTTCCTTGGATAGATTCTTTTTGAAAATACTTAAAACTTGGACGATTTGTCGTGCCGTGTTCGAGTGGAACTCGATAAAGCGCCTAGAGGATCGGTCGCGGTCGCGTTGCAGCGTCGGGACGGAGGAGGACGGATGCAGGAAGGGTACACGGGCAAGAACGAGGTGGCCAATCGATGCAGAGCCGGTGTAGGAGATAAAGAAAAAAGACAGCTGACGAGGAAAGCGGGGGCGTGTGGAAAGGAGTGAAAGGAGAGAAAGAGGGAGAGACGGTGGATGATTCGTGGAACGGGATAGACGACAGGCGGAGGTCGATGGGTGGGAGCGAGATGGTGGAAGTGGAAGAACTTAATCACATAAAATCCTTAAAGTTCGCCCTGGTGCGACGCGATGCACTTTGATCGCAGAATTTATGTCCGGGGTGCAATGTACCGCCATTATATTCTCTGCTCGTCGGTGCGTGCCGTGGAAAAATTCATCGCGGAGACGCAGAGGCGGATTCGGTTCCCCCCATTGATCGGCGCGGTAGGTTGGGACACGAGGAGAGAGTTGTTTCCTCTCTTCGCTCGTCATAAGAAAATATTATTCTTCCAAGAAAAAGTCGCTGCCACGCCGACCAAAGATTCCAAGCTACCGCTCGCGTCGCGTCGCGTCGCCTCGCGCCGAGTGGCTTTTCACTTGGATTTCCTGCAAAACGAAAAGGTCACTAAACTCTTCCGCGACGCCGCGACGATAATTAGGCTACCAGTGCCCCTTCGCGTCAATTACGTAGACGGACACTCCGCTTTTGGCACGATCTCGTCGCTACTCGAAAACACGTTGACGACCCTCGCTTGGAAACGTTCGGTCGCTAGGTTCTAGCTTCTCCTTTGTCACGCGAATTAGTAGGAATTTTAGAGAACAACCTCCTTCCCGCAATTCGGTTAATTTGTTGGGATGGCGAGTTTCGGGGCGTGTGAGGCGATGGTTTTTTTTAGGACTTTGCTCTCCTTTACGCGGTTTTTATGGAACGTAAATGCTTAGGGTGATATTGGCGATTCCGAGTTTCATCGACAGTAAACTTATCACGACCGGTCGAACGACCGGTGGCTGAAAAAATGTAGAACTTTAAAGAAAATAGATTATGAATATTAGAATTTGAAATTGACGAATATTAGAAGAAAATACGCGACGTTAAATAATTAGAGGGTTAATGTTAATTTATTGACTGCCAACTATGAAATATCTTGTGGTATATTGTAAATGGTCACGAAATAAGTTTACAGCAGTTTGAGATCGGAATTATTAGAAAAGATAAACGCCATTTTAGCACTATACCTGAAACTAAATATTGGAGGATTTTTTGGAATTCCTTTAAAATAAAATCCTGACGCCCAAGGCAAAACACTCTAAATTTTCGTGGCAGTGAATGAGTTAAATACAGAATTTTCAATCGATAGTTTAGAAATGCTCGTTTGGGCTGTGGCAGCCTGTTCAAGATATTTTTAGTAGTGGTGAATAGTATATTGCGATTATTCAACGATAGATATGATAGTTGGTGCTAATGAGAAAACGAGTGACCAAATATTAAAACTGCCAGAATTGAATTTATGTGTTTAAGAAAAAGGAAAAACGGATATTTAAACTCGTAAACAGTAAAGATCCGACATCAGTAACTATGAGGTCATCCAGAACGTGAATTACACATATTAAATTGTATTTAAGTAAAGTAAGTACACTATTTCTATATATATAAATATTTAATAAATTGTATTAAATTACAACAGAATCTTTATATAGACAATTTGTGTAAATATTTATTTCGTTATTAGATAATTCTAAAAATATTTGGTGTAGTAAAAAGTGGAAAATATATCAAAAAGTTAAACATGAATATCAATTTTATAAATATTTTTAACAAACATAAATTGGAAAGGTATAAATATCGACGGATCAAAAAAATATGTTCATAAAATGTTGGTGCAAATTTACATTGGGCTTCTAAATATACCAGTAACGTTACGTGACGTAAAAAAATAGCGGTTCGGAAAAATACTTCATATATACCTAACTGACAGAAATTCAATTGTGCATATTGTAGTCTAAATTGCAACAAATTACATTCTTTGCGTATATCTTGCATGTTGTGATTTACATTCACTGACAAAGGTTGGGAAATAATCATTTGCGAAGTTCTATATATCCTTTAGCGTCTGAGATAAATATATATCAATCTTAAAAATATATATAAATAAAAAGTAAGATTTTTTCAAATATCTTGTATAAAAATCAATTTTTAATTTTCATCCAGATATCTCGGAAGGTAAAGTACAAAAATTCGTAAATCATTCCACGTTCGTCGATAAATCTATATTCGCATAAAGATCCACTGCCTAATAATCCAAGAAAATTGAAATATGCCCTTATATATAAAGATATTATTTTACATAAGAAAGAATCCGATATAATTCCCCGGAATTTAAATTTCGACAAATAAATCTCCCACGTATATTCGCATTTCGAAAACGCGAAAAACGGTAAGAAATAATTGCACGAAACCCGGAATCAAAGCGGCCAAATCGAGATGGTGGGTCCGACAATTAAACCATTACTTTAGCTCTCCATCAGCCGGAACCGCCGGTTAATTATTCACTCGGAGGAGATAACAGGACGGTACTCAAAGGAAGCAATTACACGTAGATTCGAGTCTGGCGAAAGCCATCGCGGCCGTTTTCGAGGTGACTTCAAAAGAAGGTTTACGAGGTGATCAAGAAGTTCTTACGATTAGGGCGTACGTGGAAATTCGAGCGGAATCGAAGCGTGCCGGTGAATGGAATGAGCTTCTTCCGGGAGAGGATCGCATCGACAGCACATAGATACGGATAACGTCCGCTGTAAAGACCGCTCGTCGGGACTTTTTACGAGCAGCTGCTAAAGTCAGCAAAGACAATGAAAACATCTCGGTAAATCAGGAGAGAAGACCGGTAAGGAGATTAGTAGAGCTTACAAGGCATTACCGAGAGACGAGGCGGAAGGAGGCAGAGGCCGCAGTCATCTCGACTTGGAAGCTGGCTGATCTCGCTTTCTTTTTCCACCTCCTCTGCTCGTCATCCGCCACTTCTTCCACCTCTTCTCTTTCTCCTCTTTCTCCTCTTTCTCCTCTGTCTTCCGTCTCTTCCACCGGAGCTGAGAGCGCCGGAGTTAACCACCCGTGAAGCGGCACAATATATCTCGCAGATAATTCGCTTGTTAGGGTCGTACGCCTTTACATTAATCCATCTGCTCGCAGTCTTCTCTCGCGACCGCCTCTTTTGCGCGTGACCACCGCGACGCGGTCCTTTGCCGCGTTCTACTCGCCAACGAAAAATTACCATCTCAATTTAGCCAAGCCATCCGCTATTCCGCTCTTTCCCTTTCCGCCACTTCTTTTCCGCCGCGATTTCATGAAACATTACGCCGGTCCGGTCTAAGGACGCGCCGCTTTCTGCGCATGCTCCGTTTAACACTCGCGCGCCCTCGCGGCCGCTACGAGAAATACTCCCAAGCGAACACTAGCTCTTCCGAGTCTTTCATTGGATATTTAAAATGTAATTAGCGCGGCAGGTTTTTGCCGGTAAATTCCGTTCTTCTGTCCAGTCACGTGTCTATCGTCAAGGGTCATTAGGTCGAGGAATCGGGTACGCGTGAATTTTCTTCGTCAATTTGTTCAAATTTAAATAAAGCAATTGTAATAGAATAATAAACCGTTAGAGTAATGAAAATAAAAATATAAGTAATAGTAAAATAACAGTAAAAGTAATAAAGATAAACCTTTGTTAATATTGAGATAAATTCTCGAAGCAGTGGAATCGGTAATTGTTGTATAGTGATTTGGACAAAGTATACTGTTTTATTTGGTACTGATGATGGTATTTCAATTATTTCGGATAATTATGTTATATTATTGAAATTTACTAAATTACAATAACGAAAGAATAAAAAAAGAATGAATAAAAAAGAATGTTATCAACATACAAAAACATAAAATTTGGATAGTGTTTAATTTGAATTTTTGCGTTTCGATGAATTGAAAGATTAATTACAATTATGGTTTTACAATATTACAAATAGATTTACCTGAAATAAATTGGCTCAGACTTCTTTCAAACTTGTTAAATCACTTTCATACTTATCAACACAGTGATTAAAAGTACTGTACAAACAGAACACTTATCAAAATTTCTTGAAAACGACATCAATATATGTACAATTCTTAAAATTACTAAAATACATTCTTTTGTTACAATCTCGTAATACTACAAAATAGGTTTGATTTGCACGCAATTTCTTTCTAACGAAATACATAGAATACGATGAAACTGATATAAAATTATATTTGAACAATTAAATCTAAAAATACATCTTACCTATCTACCTACACGTTAACGTTCAATTAAATTATACAACTTTATCGAAAATACGAAATTATATTTTCATTCAATTTTCCACTAGCCTATAGCTTCTTTTACTAAACCATAACCAAGTTATCACGCGTCTAATTTCCAAAATTTACACGATTACAAACTGATAATTTAACATAAACGGAGATCTTATGTCTCGCACCAGGTTTAAAATTCCCATCCCGATTTACTCCGTTCGCCATCTTGACTTACGGACCCTTGGCCGAAAAGCGTGCTGGATCAACGAATAACTAAATACTCGAAAGAAAACTGGCGACAATCGGCATATTGCACGAATACGTGGATATTTCGAAATGGCTCGTTAGCTCGTTGCTGCGACTAGCGTTAAATTCGAGGACCTACGAGATCGTTTGCGTTTGTCAAGCATGTTCAGCGGGACTCACTGTTACGGGTATACCTACGTGAGCGAAACGAGGAGACGCTTTAAGGCCCTATGGTAACTCGGAACGGTGTGCTCGGCACTTGTCGTCGTGTCGATGCTCGCGATACCACCGACCGCCTGTCACTCCGCCTCGATTGATCGGTTCTCGCTTCGCGTCTTGATCTCTCCTCCTTCGACCGCCCCTTCTCGCTTCTTCGATGCTCTATCTTTCGTAAGAAACATTCTCCTCTCGTCTTCATCGGGCTTGTCCTCTTTATCGTCGTTTCGCTTACACGCGTATGCTTCTCGCACCCTACATGCCCATCGATTCACTAATTTGATATACGAGAACCGCTTTAACTCCGGAACGATCAATTTCGGTTCAACAATGTAATTATAACTTTCAGCATACTTTATAATACTGCAACTGAAAACCAACACGAATGGACTATCACTGCTTGTTAACCGTTCGCTATCAGCTACGAGGTATCTCGTAGAAAGCGTATGTACCAATATACCGACTACGAGATTTTAAATTAATGTAACTAAATGTTAGATTTTCTTAAATTCCATGTTTCTTTTTTTTAATAGAATCTTTCGGATTTCGATTTTCCTATTTTCCTTTAAAATTTAAAATAAAATCTTTGGTATATCTCGACCTCCCTAGTTTTCTTTAAAATTAAAAATTAAATCTTTGGTATATATCTACCTTCTTAGTTTTCTTTCCAATTTAAAATAAAATCTTTGGTATATCTTGATCTTCTTAGTTTTTTTTTCAATTTAAAATAAAATCTTTGGTATATTTCGACCTTCCTAGTTTCCTTTCAAATTTAAAATAAAATCTTTGGTATATCTCGACCTTCCCAGTTTCTTTCAAAATTCAAAATAAAATCTTTGGTATATTTCTACCTTCTTAGCTTTCTTTAAAATTTAAAATACAATCTTCGGTTTATCGGTACCTTTAATTTTATGGAATGCTAGGTTTATACTAGAGCCTTGGTTTTATATGAGTATTAAAGATACACGTGTACAGTTGCGCTACAAGTTTAGATTGCTTGCGAATAAGTTTAGAGACGTTTGAGATAAGAATTATTAGAAAAGATGAATTATTTAAAAAATTTTCAAATTATAGTAAATACAATTTTAGTACTCTAAACTACGAAATTCTATATTTTCTTTAGAATAAAATCTTGGCGCCAGGGCAAGGCGTTCTAAATTTGGCTGCCAGTGAATGGTCTATAATATAGTATCTTACATTATATATTATTCAATACAATATACCTTCGATGTTATGAAATCCTGTCTCCATACTAGGGCTACCAATTTTAACACCAGAACTACCAATCAAACAAACTGATGTCAGAATTTTCCTCTTTGCAATGTCTAAAAACATACACCGGCTTTAAAAAAAATTAACGTCAACTCATATCGAGATATAACTATAATTAATATATTTACTTATCTTTATCGTATCACTAAAATTACTATTACGTATACCCGCTATATTTAGATACCTATTACGATCGGTAGTTGTTTAATGTGTATTAAAAATAGACCTGTACACGTGTATTTAATATATCCAAGTATTAATTCCTATACTTGCTAATACACATGTTCAGAAGTACTGAAATAAATTGAAATATTTGGATATGTACCGTTCATTCACAAGAAACTACAGTTTTATTTATAGCTGTACGTGAGCCAGTGACTTCACAGATCGATTTCGCTGTAAATACTGGCGTAAACAAACTTGTACCCTAGTATCTTAAGTATGTTATATGCCCGTACATTAAGACGTAAGTATACAAGTGTTTGTATATTTCAGTAACCGTGTACTCGTGTTTGTACACACGAATTAATACACGGATATATGAATTACACGTGTTCACGTGTACGATAGGTATACGAGAAATAGAGACTTCTACTCCATGCCACCGCTGTGTATACTTTATAATGTTTGACGTAATTGTAACGGTTCTTGGTCACACTGTATCGCCTGGGAGTGTGGCAATGTCTTAATTATATCGAGACACACGCTCCTAGGGCAGGATCGATCTGGTTTATCAGATTGTAGGAAGATGTATCGGTTTTAATATCGAATACGCAAGTAGAAAGTGTTCGCGTTTATTTATATTGTCGTTTGGGCTTGTTTATTTGGGATCAGGTTGGAAGTACCTTGGTTGTAGAGGCTTGAGAGGTGTTTGTATGAGTGTTTGTGTGTGTTTCTGAAAGGGAGGTTTTAGGGTAGTATTTGAGTCGATCGCACTTTAAAACAGTTGCAAGTGGTAAAAAGTCAAGAATCAATCGAGTGCTTTGGTACAAAATAATTTAGAAGTTCAAAAAATAGAGTTAATTACCAATAAATCTACGAATGGTTTATATAAATTGATAAATTATTGTCGGTCTATGTATTTGATGATTTCGTGTTCGTGATATGCTATTTAGAAAATTATTATTTGGAATATAAATTATAACATATCAAATTTATTTAATATTATAGTTTATGTATTACGACGTTATACAATTTAGTTTATATTATTGGTGAAACAGCGATCCATTACTATTTTTGGAAAATATAAATTATTATAGTAATTAATATTATTCACAATTTAGCTTTAAATAAAAGAGAAAATAAATCTTTGTAATTGTCATTTTACTCCAGTTATTTTATTATTCAATTACGATGTTACGACTTTTGTTAGAAATATTCTGCATACTATTTTTATAAACATTGTGAGTATTTATTTTTTAACAGATGAATTACTTTTTGATACCACTTTGTTATTTTATTAGTGTATTTCATTATAAAAATTATCTTACCTGTAACGGCATCTTATTATGGATATTATGTACACACTATTTTTATAGATACTGTGAATATTTATTGTTTAGCAAAGGAAGTTCACTTTCATAATTACTATTTAATATTAACATAAATTTATATTATAATACAAATTTGCATTCCATAATTCGTTTTTTACAAATATTTTTACTTTCTCTTTTTACTAATACGACATTATATATGCACATGCTAAATAAATTAAACAAATACAATATTTACATGTACATACACATACATAATTAAATAACGTATATAGTAAATAAATTGAATTAAATTTTTCAATTTGAAACTTAATCTCACGATTCATCAGCTATATAGCTGAAGAGGAGTCGTAATGGAAAATGTCAAACTCTCTAATATTTATCAATGAAAGCAGTATAAATATTTAATATTCTCGAGATACGGCATAACTTTGGGTTTCACGCTTCATAAACTACGGCTACACCCAAGTTAATTGCAATGCATTATGAGACGCGATTCGAGAATGATCATAAGTCGATATTATACCATTAATAATCACATTCGTTTTATTCGGGTCGTGACGTTGCACCTGCACATACATATTATATTGCTTCCGATCTGTGCTCCTAGTGCACGGGTAATATTGAAACGGGAGAATGCGACAACTCGTTTGGATTATCGAGTGGTATAGAACGTTAGTGACAAAACCGTAAAGTGACGGCGAAGGGAGCCATTTTATGGCGATACCATGTAGGGGCAACCGACGACAAGTAATCTTTAAATGATCGCGCTTGGATGTCACGGTGTTGATACATTACGAGGGTCTTAAATTTACGCAATTCTCGCGGCAGTTACGTTGATCGGGTAGTTGAAAAGGGACAGTAACAATTATAGTCTAATACAGAGTGAGTTTTATACGTTAGTGGAAGTTGTAAGCAAAGGTCGCAGAGAAAAATCGTGATATTTATAGAGAAAAAATTGAAATAGGAATTTGGTAATTTAATATAATTATTTTCATATAATTTAGGTAAGCCTGAACGTCTTCTTAAGGGATATTTTATCTAGAATATTGTTTTCTCAAGCTTTTTTGAATTTTCTAGATATTAAGTTTACGAATTATGATAGATAGCATAGGTAATTTATCTTTGCGCAAAAAGGAAAAATTTAAGAAATTGAAAACAAAGTACCGTGTTATACATTGAAGTGCAAGATTTTGACTTATCTAAGTTATCTAGTAACTACTAAAATTTTATAGTAGACTGTAGAATATGTATACATTCTTCACTGATTTGGAAAGGAGATTATATTTTATTAATATTAAATTACATGTAACAATATGTGAAATGAATTTTTTCCAACTGCATATTGCAATAATTTGTAATAATTCGTAATAGAAATATAAAATTATGAAGAATAATCGTTATTATATTCCCAATTTTATATATATTTAATGAAATATTTGAACATAGTGTTGCGTGCTATTTTTAAGAAAAATGAAAGATTCTACATCATTAATACATGCTCTTACACCACAATAATTTGTGTTTCAAAATCTTGAATCTTATCTGGTACCGTACTATATTAATTTGCATTTGAAAACCTCAACTGTGGATCTTTTGCAACACAAAGCTTGGAAATCACTTTGCCAGAAAAATGGCACCTTCTATAAAATGCAGCTGTATCTATATTCAAATGCAACGTGTAATAATATCCAAAAACACGATTAATTGAAAACTGAAACCTTTCATTGTAGTGTTTATCCATTTTCTGATACTACACTGATAGCCTTAGGTACGATTAATTATGTATAAAGTTAATTATCAATCTATTCGTGTTTTCCTTGTTAGTTCAATGAAATGGTAAAGAGAAATCACATAATCATAAAATAAACCGAGTCTACGATTAAATCGCAATTTATTTTTTAATTTATCCAAATACTGGACTTTTAGAAATATCAATCTTTGCTACAGATCCGTCTTCTGTTTCCGTGACAGCCTTAAGGCGACTGTTCATCGAACACACTAGCGCCACCACGGACCCTATATACGATAAATACACCATACAAACCTTACACGTAACAATATTATTTCCTAATCTCGGAACTTCCCTCATCCGAAACATAGCAACCCAAGCGATCGAATACTTCCCTACGCGACTCTAAATCATCCTTCATATTCTCTTATCGCGAAATTGAAATTGCATAAAAATCGAGCAGCTTTATCATCGCGTATCGAGCCTATGAAAAATGGCCCGCATGAGCCTCGATAACGCTGTCTGAAACGTAAAGTTTAGGTTATGAAAACACCGCGTGTACTATCTCTGGAAGGGAAGGAAAAGGAAGAAAAGGGAATAACATCGGGGAGAATCGGTTCCCTCGAGATACTACTAGAGAAGCACTATGCGTTCGACCTGCCGACGCAAACGAGTTAAGATATAACGATCGTATTAAGTGGCCAATAATGTGCAAGAACAAGTACTTCAAGTTGGAGCGAAAGTAATCGCCGCGGAACAGATAAGGGGTTTACGCTTAAGAGCTGTTGCATAATGACGCCGTGATGTTCCAGGCGCCAAATAATAAAATCATCGAAACACCTATACGACGGCGAGGTTGGTTCTTCGATAAAATACTTAGGAAAGGCCCCTGCCTCTCGAGGGGTATCGGGGCTGGCCAATCAGGCCAGCGGGAACGAAACAGGCTGCCACCAGGCTTGCCAAGGCAGCTCCTATAATCTGATTGCTCGATGGCTAATGAGCAACGTCCTCACATTCCGTTCTCGCCTTTCTTCTCGCCTTTGCGCGTGCCATTACACGTACACGCGTTTTCAAACTTTTTGAAACACATCCAAACGCTCCGGGCTCCTCCTTTTGTTAGACAGCAACAGGCGGCTTAACTCGTGTCCGAGACACCGCGATACGAGTACTCGTCGTGTATCAACAAAGTGGACCACGAATATCGGTGGCCAGTCGCTTGTTCGAGCTCTCGTGGAGGACCAAAGATCTGCAGGAGTTATGCGTGTCAAACGAGAGAACGAATCGCTCTTACGTTTCCTACGCGGTTACGTTTGCGCGAGCTGTTACGGGATTACATTACTTGCAATTACCCGGGTCGTCGAGAGATCAGCGTTTTTGTTGACGTTTCTCCGTAATGAAAATATGTTTGCCGTTTGAATTCCGCGCCTTTCTCGACAACCAGCAATTCCGGCATATTCTACGAGCGAAGCGTCTGAGGGAAAGGAAGACTTATTTCGAGTGGAGATATTACGTGTGCTTGCGAATGCATTGGATTTTGCTTATTTTATAAATATACGCGATCCTTTTGTAAATAAAACACGAATTTTTCAGTTCGCGTTTTACCATGATGTGAAATCTTTGGAAATAGTTCATTACTTGTTTGACGTGTGCCTCCTTGTATGAATCTTAAAGTTGTTATCGTTTCAGCATTACGTCAGTGGAACAACAAATTAGTAGATAGGTTGAAATCTTTTAGCATTTAAGTGCTTTTTTTTAGCTTTCACAGTGGCTAGACCTGTGCTTGTTTCACGACGAAACAATGTTCTTAACCATGAAAAGAGATCGTGAAGTAATTTAACATTGTTACAAATATAGTACGTTTTAATTACACAATAAAGTAATAACAAAAATCTTGAGCGTCATCATGTCGATAACGAGATGTCCTCATAGCGAATCCTAGAGAGTTAGATTTCGATTAAGTACTAAAACGTTAACCCTTTCCACTCGAGTGGTGACTCTTAGTCACCGCTGGTTCCAACCCTTTGATTTCGAAGATATTTTCATGATATAAAACAGAAATACGAAGCTTCCCTTATATTTTTATAAACACGTTGATACTTCTTACGTTAAAATATAAAGAAAATCGTCTGTTTACGTGAAAAATGAATAAATAGAATTATATTATTTTCATATTTTATGTATAGTTATTCCTATTCGTTATTAAATTATAGCGTTAAAACATACGGCGACTGAAAGTCATCTCTTGAGTGCAAAGGGTTAATAATGAAATTGGTACGGCAGATACTCGCATGTACAGGGAGATAACGATATGAAACAAATATGAAGGTAGGTTTTAGTATGACATGTGGTAGCTGCTCTACTGCCCGAATGGAACTGCAAATGAAAATAAATAATTAGGACAGTTATGTACTGCAATGCAATGTCGTAACCCCTTTTCTTGTAACACTCGTTTTGACTCTGACAGCATGAAACAGACGAATGGCACATTTGATGTTAATCTGTTATCGTTCTAATAGTTTAATATATTATAATTTACAATATATAATATATAAATTATAATATATTGTAATTTATAATATATATTATATAATGTATTATAATAGTCCCTCTAATAGTTTTAATCCTAGAGAGACGAGACTCGCATATGTAACACTAGAACGAAATATTTTTATATGTTAATTTATATACGATTACTTCGTACGGTGTTATTAAAAATGTCATGGATTCTATAGTCAATATGAGAGAAAAGGTATCGTTTGAAAGGTAATGAAAGGTATCTTTTGGATTATTAGAGATTTTTGACTTACTTCGACTTCAGAGGATTGAGATTAGGTACATTAAAACCTAATTTCTAACACTATAATTATTGAAGTAGTTTTTATATACGTCTAGTTTCTGTTTTTCATAAAAATAGTACCGATTTCATAGTAAGGAAGCTTCTTGCTTATATGGAGGTTTTCGAGTGAACAGGATTGAAGAAAAGTATTATTTTAGCTTTACAAAGGTATGTAATCATTTTTTCTCATATAATAATATGTGTACAAAGAAAAGTATTACATATATATATGTAGTCTCGCGATTCGAAAATCTCATTAAAAAAGGAATTAATATATATTCTTCTTATAGAAGAATTCAGCACGTTCCTTTATTAGGATTCCATTGTTTTCGTCACTTTTGTTATCAATTTTTTGCAGTACATTTACGTGCAGGTTATACATAAATTTATTCGATAGATTTTGGTGTTAAAATCTCGAAACTCGAATTCGAAAGTTTAGTGCACGTGGAAAGTTCCGAAGTTATCAAAACTCGAAGTGCTAACCTAATTTTAGAGGAAGAATAACGTATTTTAAGAACCGAAGTCACGGTAAGATTTAGCTATAAATCTTTATTGACCATACTTGAAGAAAATTCATGCGTAAATATAAGAATATAGAAAAATTCCAGAATTTGAAGTTATGAAAAGGACGAGAAATTTCGAATAAATAAAATAAATGAACGTCAAACGACAAGTGGTTACTCGAATAAGATAATACTCGATGAAACGTTATTCAAAATATCTTCCTTTAAAAAGTCAAAAATTTGGAAATTCGCGTAATATTTTATTCGACAAGATATTTTTTCGGCTAATAGAGATAAACGTAGGTACGAAACGGCGAAGGAATTCGCGAGCGAGTGGAAAGGAAAGAAAAAAGGAAACGAAAGGGTCATCTCGAAGAGATGTGGGCGTTGCTTGCGACATGTTCTCGGTAGTTCTCCATCAATTCGATAAAAATAATCGTCCTTATCGTATGCTTTATCGGAAACTTATAAAAAATTTATTGAGAGATTATATTTAACTGATGAACCATTAGCATTATTTTGCAAACGTTCAATAAATATTCCCTTACAGGTTTACTGTTATTTAATTTTCACTGTAATTTTGCTTTCTTCATCTTTCTATATGTTTCATAACTTCGTGCGCGACCAGAAAAGGGCATGCAAGAGAAATTATTTGATAAATTCGTAATTTCAATTACATCAAATGGTCAAATTAATTCGATCATATGAATACGACGTTACGAATTAATTTTATGCCTTTAGATTTGCCTGTTACTTCGAATTTAAATATATTCTTTGGTTGTAGTGGATTTAGAGTAATGTTATTTGTATTTATGTAACGTTACATGCATGCATGTGGGTTCGATGACAAACATAATCTCAAAAGTAATCACGTCATCAAGGTACGAAGGAAGCCACATTTAATTTTCTGTAAGAAGTGAGGAAGCATGTATTTCAAATACTTATTCCTTTCTCGATAATGTTGATTTTCATGATATTCTACTTTAAAACACGCATAAACTATTTAAATTTTATAACACATTCGAAAGTGAGTTAACGAGGAGAAAGAAATCAGTATCTTCGATTAAATGGTAAAGTATTGCACATTTAAAGAATTTTTATGGAATAGTGAATTATAAATTATGAATTTTTTATAAAGTTTAAAAGTATTTCTGTCTTTTCTTTTATAGATAACGTCGAATTAATTTACATTTAATTACTTAATTATTTTTATATTCTTATAAAGATATATATCCTAATTGTTTCATAAAGTACATCTTTATTTGAAAAATTCAGTGTAAATACATAACTATATCATGTATATCATGTATATCGTATAACTAGAGTTATTATACTATTGTTATATTTCACAAAATACCAAAGATAATTGTTTCATAGGGTTTGGAACAGAAAAAGTTAGATAAATATTTACTAACTATAGTTCATCTTATCAACTTCGTTTCCTATAAGTTCCTTATATTTTATTAGGTCGTCCCATAAGTTTTTTCGCGATGATATTTACATTCTGCGTCGTATTTTATAAACTATATCGATGATTAACGTGTTTGCCAACGAAATAGGAAGAAATAGGATAACAAACGGGCGATTACGTTTTTTCTTAATATTCCAACATTTATTCGACATATAGTTCTAAGTAGTAAAAGTCAAAACCAGCAAGAATTTATGGGACGACCTAATATATTAGATATAACACATTATTTACACGCGAAATTTTATATCTTCCATTATCTAACATATATAGATGCTATGTTACTTCCTTTCTACCACCAAAGTAAACTGCTATCAGCATCCAATTTCTCAGCAAGCAAGCAATTAACCTCGATAAAAACCTGACAACACCTACTTCGATATCTAACATCCCTCTCAAACCTGAGACACGAATAAACACAATTCTATTTCCACCTAATTCCGCGTAATCTATCCGAAAGACAGAAATACTCTCGATATCTACCTCAATCAGCAAGCAATTCAATCCGGAGAAACCGTGGAAAATCCAAATATACCTTTGGTAGCCGTGTAGATCGTATCACGTGACAGACGAAAAGCGCGCGAACGGTTCGCTCCGGCTGCGGCATGGTTATCTATATAGCTAGCCTAAGTCCCTAAGACGACGTTATTTGCATGAACCGTTCGCGCGAACGCGTGTAACTGAGCTTAAACGAATCCTAAATGAAACGGTCTAACGATATTAAACCTGTCTGTCAACGGGCTGTCGAGATACGATCGCGGCCGAGGGTCGTAAACGGCCGAGGCGCACCTTTGTAACTTGGCCAACATCGAACGAGTCTCGTCGATTTGTTTTACGAGCCATTTTGCCATGCTTCGCGCCCTCATCGTTCTCTCGTCATCTCGTAATCGCCGTCATCATCATTATCGTCGTTGATCTCCCGTTCTCCACCGGAGTCTCTTTCCTCGCAACGGGCGAAGAGATTGCGACCTCTCCTCCTCGCAGGCTGCTCCTGCGATCCCAGACAACATCTTAAGTTGGCATCTTCCTCTCCTTCTCGCTCCTGGCGCCGTGTTCCCGATTTACATGTACGGTGTAACGCGGAAAATCGTGATTTGCAAGTAGATACCCGGCGTGGAAAATAAATGACCGCTTTTTTCCTCGCACGTTCCTCTTCGCTCGGAGATAAGGTCTTCAGCTCTCCGCCATGGTTCAGCTGCTGTGCCTGCTGTTCCATCCGTCTGCATTAATAATCAGCGGATTCAATTAATTTTATTCAATTTTCTTTTCGGCAAAAAGAAACGGGGAAGCTAGTTCCTCTCGGAATAGCAGGGGAAACTTGTGTACCGGTTACAAGATATTTACAACGCAGAGTGGATGTCTAGACGTAGTGATTATGTTTGTAACTGGAGATTAAATTCGTTGTTTTTTATGCTACTTTTATCTGTTTCAGTTTGTTAAAGCAATTAGAGACTGTCGTTATTGGAGAGCTTTCTTATGAGAAAATTATTTCTAATCTTTTTTATTTCTTCTTGAATTTGTTATTATTATAGCAATCGTATAATAGCTAGAATAATGATAGTATTTCTTTTTTCTTTTTTGGTTGTTATGGGTAAGGACTATTACTAGGTTAAATGTTCAAATTTAAAATATGGCTTTTAAATCTCGGAACAGAGTTTCTTCTGAATATATGACTGTCATAAATGCTTTCATGAGATTTTCTACAGATATTAAAAAAAATATCTCTTGTGGGGAATTGTGCAAATGTGCAAAGGAACTACAAACCTCATAAGATGGAGGTACAAATTTTTAACAAAATATTTAATAATTTTACTTCATTTCTATTTTATTATATTAGTATTTTAGAACTATCAAAAATGACTTAATTCAGAATTCTTATAATTATAATTATATATTTCTTTTGTTATTTTCATCGTATCACTTTGATTATTATTATTTATACAGATACATTAAAATTTAATTACACGTTCCAAATTGATAGTTATAATTGACAATTAAAACATGATACAACAGAACCTCTACTATATAAATTAATTAAAAGACATACAATTTTAATAATAAATAAGCAGTTATTATTCAATTTTATTTAATACTCGAAACAAAATGAAATAAAGCGAATATTATTTATTATTAAGTAATATTATTCATGAATCACAAAATAAAACAGATACGATAGCGGTCAGAACACATTAACGAAACTGAAAAATCAAATTCATAATAATTAATTTTGTAAATTCGTAATTTTACATTATATTTCCTATATTTTGTTTCACTTTCTTAATTATGTCACATATCGTCTTAATCGTCAGTACAGCTTGCTTCTATCTTTACAATGTTATAATAATTATTATTATTCATTATTATTATATCACCATACTAATATTAAATTATAACCATAATATTACGAAATTATTATTATTACTGCTTCTATACAATGTACTGCAAACAGAAGTTGTTTATTATACATTTATATACAACACCTTATGTATGCATTTCTATTATTTATCATTGTTGCATCACTAAAAAAAGTTAATTTTTTTATTTTCTCCAAAACTCATATCTCAAATTTCTCTGTTTGACGCAGAAGCATCTGCAGAATTTCCAAGTTGATTAAGATTATACGTACACGCGTAATCGGTGTCACGCATAAACACAGTATGCAAATGAGCGCCGCTTTAAATTACACGATAAGTGACACGTCTATTTTACATTTACGCGACCGAGGTAAACGCACGGCAATATATAACAGAATCGAAGACTTTGATTGGCTCTCGTTAAACGGGAATTGATAAAACGTGAAACTGTACCATGACCCTATAACCAGAAGCATCTGCCTTACAATTGCGAGGGTAGACGTGGCGTGCATCGCAGTGGCGCCCGATAACATCTGTAAGACGGAAACCGGTACCTTGAGTACAAGTTCTCGCAATTTCAGCCATAAGAGAAAATGTGGTTAACGTATCGTATCGAAATGGCGGTCTTTAACGCATCCATCGAAAAATTATATCGCTACACGGTAGATTTTCGGCTGCAAAAGTAATGTTACTTTGAAACACCGTGCACGTGCTTTCAGAGTCCTCCGCGTGAAATACCGATTACGATCGGCTGGTGTTCGTTAAAATAATTTGTATAAGAATCGATATAAGGTTATCCATAATTCAAGAGGTTCTTTTTAATTTCATCCTTAAATTCAATATTTTTTAACCGTTCCTCCTTAACCGCGCCGATTAATCGAAGTCCAAGTCTTTTACCGTCCGACATTTATATATATATATTTATAAAATTGAATCTACCAAAGTGAAATTTTATTATTTAAACGATTCGTTTCAATTTCATTCTTTATGTTCTCTTTCTTTAATGGTGTTAATTAGTTGAAGTTCAGATCGTTTCCGCATTACGTATAATACGTATGCATGAATTAAATATGTACGAAATTTTATACCTTAAAGTTGTTTTTAATTTGTTCGTTTAATTTAATACTACCTTGTGCTCTTCTTTTTCAATATCATCGATTAATTAAAGTTCGCATCGTTTACTATATATAATGTAACGTAAGACATTGCTTCCAATTTAATTCCGAAAGTTAATGTTATTCGATGTTTTTTTTCGACAATATCGATTAATCGAAGTTCAGATCATTTATCACACAGTGAAATTTAAAAAGTTGTTTTCAATTTCATTCTTAAATTTATTATTGTTCAATGTCCTCCTTTATCGATACCGATCAGTTGAAACGTAGATCGTTTAGTATTACGAAATTAAATACGTATGAAACTTAATAGTAATTGAAAATGTTCTTTATTTAATTACAAAATTTATTACTCCTTTTTTATTCTTTTCTATTTCAAAGATATTGATTAATTCCAGTTAAGATATTTTACCATATAATACAATTTAAAAAGTAGTTTTTCATTTAATTCTTAAATTTAATATTGTTTAATATTCCCCATTTACTTAATTACTTAATAGTAATTACTTAATAGTAACTGAAAATATCTTATATTTAATTACAAAATTTATTACTCCTTTCTTAGTCTTTCCATTTTCAAAGATATTGATTAATTCCAGTTAAGATATTTTACCATATAATGCAATTTAAAAAGTTGTTTTTCATTTAATTCTTAAATTTAATACTGTTTAATATTCCCCATTTTTAACGATATCGATTAATCAAAATTAAAATCATTTGACATATATCGAACAAACGTACGAGGAATATAAGATTTATATAATACTTCTCTCTGCATACACTCCACTGAATTGTTTAGATACTTTTTATAAAAATATCGATCTCCCGTTTGCTATATCCAACGTTTTATTAATGCAAGTAATCCACAAAGAAAGCTATTTCCAACATCTACTTCGTTTCACCATTCGCAGAAATCTTCTCGTATTATACGAAAAGCTCTCGGAGGGAAGAGAAACATTCCAATTTGTCTGGAGAATGAAACATCAGAAATTATTATTTATACATTCCTCTTATTAAAATCCAGATTACACTTTACCAAGGAATGAATTTTCCAACGCATACTATTCCGCCGGATTTGCATGTAACGCTTTAAACCCGATACGGAAATCGACACGATCGAGCCGCGTGAATATTCATTGGCCCTTTTCAACGTTGCGTAATCCAGTTTTCAATTATTCGGTTAGAAATCGGCGTGCCAGTGCGAAGCAGTAAACCCGGAGCACCGAGGGTAGCGTAGACAACATTAAGTACAAATGCGATCGCATAAGCGTGCTTCATGGCGAGACTTGGGTCCGTTGGACCAACCATAATAACAATAATGTATGTTTATTGCGCGTGCCGGTAATGTTTATTATAATAACAGTAGCGGGTCTTTATAACCGTTTCGCATAATGGAATTAGGTCCTGGGTGGTTACCAGCCACGCTCAATCATCTCGATGCTCTTTCGTATTCCGCGCCTCGTCTCCGCTGCGCGTGCAATCGGCCATTGCTATCGCCAGTGGTACCAACTAATAACTACAACGACGTCGCGACACCTTTTTATTACTATGCCGCGTTAATGGCACCGGCTATCCCTTCCTTCCTTTTTCCTCCGGCCGTTTTAATAAGTTTAGCATAATCGCTCGTGATACCGATTACGTGCTTTACCAATTAGGCTCGAGGTTATGTTTACTCGTGTATCCCGAGGGCAGTCGAGTATAAAACCGTTTTCCTGCTCTCCTTTTTTCTTCTTTCTTCTCTTTGGTACAGTTTCTGCAACGGGTGTTCGTTAATCGATGTACGTTGAATTGAAATTGATTCGTAGGTGTCGCAATGACACCTGTAAAATAAAGCACACAGTGTTTTACGTGCTTTACCAACTAAGCTCGAAGTTTTGTTTAGTCGCGTATAAAACCGTTTTCCTACTCTCCTTTTCCCTTCTTTCTTCTTTTTGGTACAGTTTCTGCAACGGGTGTTTGTTAATCGATGTACGTTGAAACGAAATTGATTCGTAGGTGTCATAATGACATCTGTAAATAAAGAACGTAGTGTTACGTGCTGTACCAACTAAGCTCGAGGTTTTGTTTACTTGCGTATAAAACCGTTTTCCTACTCTTCTTTTTCCTTCTTTTTCCTCTTTGTACAGTTCCTGCTACGGAAGTTCGTTAATCGGTCTACGTTGAAACGAAATTGATTCGTAGGTGTTGTAATGACACCTGTAAAATAAAGCACGTAGTGTTACATGTTTTACCAACTAAGTTTGAGGTTTTGTTTACTCGCATATAAAACCTTTTTCCTTCTTTCTCCTCTTGGTACAGTTTCTGCAACGGGTGTTCATTAATCGATGTACGTTGAAATGAAATTGATTCGTAGGTGTCGCAATGACACCTGTAAAACAAAGCACGCAGTGTTTTACGTGCTTTACCAACTAAGCTCGAAGTTTTGTTTAGTCGTGTATAAAACCGTTTTCCTACTTTCCTTTTTTCTTCTTTCTTCTCTTTGGTACAGTTCCTGCTACGGGAGTTCGTTAATCGGTCTACGTTGAAACGAAATTGATACGTAGGTGTTGTAATGACATCTGTAAATGAAGAACGTAGTGTTACGTGCTTTACCAACTAAGTTCGAGGTTTTGTTTACTCGCATATAAAACCTTTTTATTTCTTTCTCCCTTGGTACAGTTTCTGCAAAGGGTGTTCGTTAATCGATGTACGTTGAAACGGAATTGATTCGTAGGTGTCATTTGATTAAATACAAATTGAAATTTTAATCGATGAAGAGGAGAGGGAAGTTTCGTGGCCTGTTTTCACTCACGTGTTTATGCAGTTTATTTACGCCGGAGTTTCCAAGTCATCTCGTTTTCATTCGAATCGTGTGTTTTTATCTGTGTTTATACGATGTGGGTTATTTATCGGAATATTGCGAAAGTTTATGCATTTTTGTTTGTTTGTCTATGTTCGTGTGTTGTAATTCATCTGTGAGGTATTTTGAAAGTTACCACAGTTGTATTCGAATCGAGAAATAGGAAACGACTGCTTCAGAATTTTATCAATCACAACTGTATCTATAAAACTGGATATTTTTCTGTTTGATTTGTATCGTTAAATATGAAGATAAATTTTAGGGTATGGATAAATTTATTTCATTTTTTGACAGGCCGATAGATTATGATATAAAAAATTCATTCTTCCTTTTTTATTATAGTTGTTTTATAAATATTCTGTAAGAAAGGAATGAAGTGTTACTATAGAAGTCTGTTTTTCGATCAATTATATTTATGCCTGCTTGAATCAGAAGCCATATATTACAGTGGAACGCCAATTACCCGGAACTAGGCGAGAGCTCGTTGTCAGTCTGTCAAATCGATAACAATACGCAAGTCATCGATTATCCAGACAAAAGCTGTAGATAAAGAGAATAAAATATTAATCACATGTCAATTAAATATATTTTTTTGCAATATCCGAATAGTTAAACTATTATAGTAAATCGGATCAAATTTAAATAATTTACTTCATAACATATTATTCAATTTATATTAGGACATGGTTAAGGTGAAACTCGATGTTAATTTAACTTGACATGCTTTAATAAAACGCGTTTATAAAATATACTTAATGTAAATTAATATTAGTTAACCCCCTCGACATGGTAACGGGGTCTTCGGAGACCCAACTATTGTACTTTATTTACTATGATAAATTTACTGTGCGTGTATTAGTGACGAAGCTTTGTATGTTAGCAGCTACCTTTGTAGTTTAAATCCTTACTGAAACAATTTTATGTAAGGCATTTCTATTCGAAACTAAGTTTTGATGATTTTAATACAGTAAACCATGAAATTGCTTTATATCTCTCCTATTGTATACTATCTTGTATTTTTACACCAATATTTATATTATTGTATATATTGCAAGTTTCAAAATCTTTATTAATAAGTTTTCAGGTGATATAGATTTCTGTGCAAAATTCCTCATCGAAAAAAATAATTCCATTAACATAAGAATATCATTTCCTGGTTGCATAAATCGAAATAAAATTTTTAATTGAGGTTCAAAGTACTTTTGCTACCAATCTTTTATACCGACGAAAGAAATACACCAATATATTTATTTTGTTGGTACATATGGTTATAAATTATAAAGTAATTATAATAATCTCTAAACTACAATCTATATAAAAATCATATACATTTATCTCAATCTCGAAAGCTCCTTTCACCGATATAACCCGAAGACGCATGGAAAATTGGAAAAGAACGAAAAGAAAAAGAAACCACTTTCCGACTCGCAGGATCGTACGTGCGATTGAACGGTTGGAAAATTCGAAGGCCAATTAGGCGAATCCGCTGCAGCTTTGCTGCAACAATAGTTACCCCGTCTCTCTACGGCCGCGAGCTTGCACGCGGGATCGATGTTTGCGAGGAGACCGAGCGATTTGTAACAATTACGATCTGATCTCCGAGAGCAGATAGTAACCTGTGGTATGGCAATAACCCTATGTCATTCGGAGGCTGAGACACGAGCTTGTAGAGCAGCATGTTGTAGGAGAGCAGAGCCTCGGAAATGCTCGGTGTCCGGTAATCGTGTTAGCGTGTAACGGTGCCACCCCATTCTCGTCTCTCCCATCGTTATCTCGTCCGTTAAAGCCGCGTATAACCGTGATCCGTTCGTGCAAACGTTCTCCTTCAACGATATTTTCCAATCAGTCATGCCTCGAAGTTTCGCGACGCGTGTCAACCAAACTATGTCCTATTCCAGCGAGTAGAACGCTAGGCGTATCAGGAAGACACCTCGGAGCGGACACGCATCCTGGAGACCTGAAACTGCAGGAGGATGACCTTCGTTACTATTTAAAGCACGCTCGTAAAACTTCTTTCTTTAGCTCGAGGAAACGGAGAGCGTCGGGCCGTTATCCTTGCGAAGAAACGCGGAGAAGAAAAGGAAGAGCGTCGATTGTGTGGAAAATCGAGGAGCTGGCGAGACGGAAGTGGGAGAAAATTCTCGGGAGGAAAGCGAGAGAGTGGGAGGAAAGAAGTGCTGCAATTGGGAGAGCGAAACATTTACGAAGTTGTTTCGCACATTTGACCGTCGGGTTTTCTGTCGATTGGAATGTACGATAGGCAGCCAAACTGGTCGCACGCTTCGACGACAAGCGGCTCGTACGGCGTCCTTCGCAATCCTCTCGATCGTTTGCCTTTAATTTCTTTTGGGGAAAACAAGAAAGATTCTTCTCGGTGTGGGCTTTGCACGCGTTCGGCCACGATGCCTGCCGGTTTTTCATCGCGACGACAACTTTATCGGTAACGGGCCCGGCGTATTTCGGCTTGATACCCGGCATGCGGTAATAACAGGATATTACGATTTCGGACAGATATCCGTGAAACTTTGTTCACCCTGTCCCTTTCCTTCGCACTCCTGCCACGCGGTCCCTTCTTCGCTTCCTCCTCGCGACCCTTTTGGGCAACGATCAGGAGTACTCCTTTGGTGCGCGCCGGCGCTGAGAGGGCCTCTCGCGAACATAATGGACTGAAACACGAAACGTATGCAAACCTGAAATAATACGACACTGAGGGCCCTTCGTTCCGAGATCGCCTTCCCCTCCACTTTTCTCCGGTCTCCTCCCGCGTCTTCTTGCACATCAGTTTCTGCCGGTATCGCGCGTAGCCTCACCCTCGTCATATTCATCCGCGGTCCCACCTCCTGTCCAAGAGGTACTCGTAGAACTTGAAACTTAAGACAATGTAATGAGCCGGTCGCTTGCCGAAAAGATCCCGCGAGCCTTCGAGTTCACGCGAGGTCACCCTTTTTCTGCCCACGGAAATGCGTCACTGCGATTCAATTTATAGCAAAGGACGCTGCGGTTGAGGTAGTTCGTCCGCGTGATAGTTAACGGTGGGAATATTCTCTGCTCGGTGTGTAATTGCCCGCGTATTATCGGGTATTTAAATGGTTAAATCGAGGCGTGAGTCACTTTTTTCCAACACTCTCTTGTCTCTCCGTTTACTGGTTTCTTGTAAATTTTCCTCCATCGTTCGAATCTTTATTCGTGCCGGCTTGGTAGTTGCGAAAGTAATAAAAGTAAGAAAACTAAGGACGAAAATAACGAACGCAATGGGAAAAGTTAGTTATTGATCTGTTCGTATTTTTCTTGTTACTTCGCGTGTTTATTAGTATAAATATAATCGAAATGAAAATTATATGCAAATATTATATTTTCGCAAAGTAGCAGAAAATGGAAATGATAAATACACTCATTGAGTTGCTATTCATTCTTTAATTTATGCAAATTCTGAGATTTTAGGTATTACGATGTTTGCCATAGACTTAAAAAATAAAACAGAGATTAGATAGGAATTTCATTTTAGAAATTTGTTATTTATATCAGAGAATTGTTATTTATATTTATACTAATAATTAAAATTAATTTTAGAATTATCACGAGACATATAGGTAAAAGTATAGATAAAAGTAAAAGAGTAATTCCATTCTTACTGACATTAGAATATATATGACTTGAGTTGCTTTTATAATTACTGATACGATTACATCCTTGATTAAAAGCTTGAAATTATAATATATGTATTTCGTACGATCTAAAAATTGGGACAAGGAAGAGTTAGCTAAAAATTTTGTCAAAATTTAGTTGAAATGGCAAAAATTTTATTAGTACTTGTAATAACAATTAAGAAATTTCAAAATTAAATATATTTTATCATTGAAAATACTTTTATTTCCACTGAAACACGCTATTAACAAATATATTTAAAAATTTACATTAGCTTGATCCAAAGTTTCTATAATATTTCGCAGAGACGAGGGGATACCCCAGAAATCCTCGCAATTAAGCTTTTGGCAACGTACGATAACTACTGATAGGATATGTTACGTCACATTGACTCTAATCTTATGTCTACGCCAATGCTTCGTGATCTTCTTTATTGCCCTATCTAGCTCGGTCTCCATATATCCCTTCATCTCCTTTGTCATGGGATCTTATATGACCTTATTCGTAACTGTGACACGTTTAGACAATAATTAAATTTGTCTAAGAATAGGTGCATGGCAGTATAATATATTATACTATACAAAATATGCCAAAGAAAATTTATTTATTATAATTTGAACTACAATATATACAACAATTCATGTTTTTAAATTTATAATTGAGTAATCTA
>NIJG01000009.1:846683-876405 GCA_002201625.1 Euglossa dilemma
TAATTTTAAATGGATTTCTTTTTCTTCAATCTAATATAATTTATTGTCGGGAAAAAAGAAATCTATTTAAAATTATAAAAATGATGCATTTCTTTTTCCCCAACCTAATATTTAAAATTTAGACAGTATCAATATTTTATTATGTCTTCGTATCCCTTTCACATTTGCATCTTTCAAAATGTCATTAATTTTGGACAATATATTAAAATAATTTATTTCACTCTGATAGAAAATTTTTACACGATTTGAAACGAATGTATAGCGTTTATATTTATAACTGTATTTATAGTAACTTTAAGGTTTATCCGAAAAAGAAACAATACGCAAACCATAGGTAATATGTAAAATATACAAAATAAAATCTATATTTTCTAATTCGTCCTTTGTTTCGAGCAAACTAAATTTCTATGCACATTCTACAATCTTATCTATACTTTTTTTAAAACATGCAGTAACATAAACCCTAATCATTCCTTCACCTAGCGATTTCCTCGTATCCGCACAACACTTTTCTTACTCCCGATAAATCTGCAAATACTTTGTTACTAATCTTCACATCGCATTCCAAAATTCGGATAAACAAATCCACTGTCTAACCGACCCAATACATCAATCTTCTCATCTCTGCACAAAGTCCCCACCATCTCCAATAAAAGTAAGAACATCTGGCTACTACATTACGTATCACCACTCTAAAAATAGTTCAAAATTCCGTTGAAAAAATTCGGCATACCGCTATTCAGCGATAAACGCCAAAAAAAGAGTGAAAAGATAAATAAGCGAGAAAATAAAAGAATTTAATAATAAAATCCAACGATTTTAATCTTCGAAAACACCAAGGGTGTAGGATCACGTTTGCTCAAGAGCATCACTGACGCAGACGTCCGCGCGAGATTATATTTTTGATACCTTTCCTTATAATTAATATACTTGGCCGTGATTCAAAGGAAGGGCCGCTGATGCTCGTTCGCATGGTCGTAACAAGCATAGAGAGGAAGACGTTGGCGGCGTCTAGTTGGTCAGACAAAGCTGACGTTCGTTCACGAGCTGTGAAATTTAATTCGGATCCCTTGGAAGGCTCCCATGGCTGACAGTCGACGGGACATGGGTTCCTGCGGGGATACACGCGTGCACATACACGTGGCGCGTAGTTTTATCGTGCGTGTCGCCTGTTTCGTGGGGGTTGCTCGACCAGAGGGATGCCAGCTCGGACCCCATGCCCGACAGCCGGCTCTTCTTACACCACTTCCGAAATTATAAATTAAATTTCGGCCCTCACTTTCGCGCGGATTCACCTTCTCCACGGTCCCTTTTTGCTCCTTGCGTTTCATTATCCCTCTTTTGCCGAGGGAATCAGGCGAAGATGGGGCGCTTGATGGATCGCCCAGTCGCTGAACTCCGCGATTCGAACTGTCACCGACCGTTTTGTTATTTCGTACGTGATATCGTCTCTGTTGTTGATTTTCAACGTGTATTTAAATATTGGTGTATTAGGTAATGTCTAATGTAATCTATAAGTGATAGGTTACCCTTGTTCTTTGACTTTGGAGGATTGCTCCAGGTTTCGCATTTTAAATTTATCCTAACTTATTTTACATATTTTGTGTATTTCATAGTCATTTTCACGAACAATTAGTATCGAAAATATTAGAATAAAGCATGGACAAAGAAAAGGAACCATTTGATCTTCTGAAAATCTTCCGATTTAAACATGCTTTATATCCGTATAAATTCTTTTGGAATAAAACAAAAAAAAGTCAAATCGATAGAAAGGAATCGCAACTTAAAATTATAACCATGGAATCTGTGAAAATAATGAATTCCTAATTTTTTGTTTCCGACATTAATTTTGGCAGAATTGCTGCTGATTTTTATCGAGATAGAAGCGTATTTATAATATCATTTAAAATAACATTGAAATGGTTTCCTTTTTACTAATTTTGATATTTCAGGAACGTAGAGAGATCATGTTGTCAACAACTGTTTATAAACGAATGAAATAGAATTCTGAATGAATTATTTCTGTTAAAAAATTCTTTGCGATATGGATCATACTGTTCCTAAACGAAAGAAATTAATTTTCACTGATATCATTATTGAAAGTAGAAAGATTTTGTTAAATTATTTTTTATCTGAGTTATATCACTTACAGAAAGTGAATTATTTATTAGACTTAGAATAAGAATATTAATACACGATTTTTAAGTACTAGACGGTATAAAAATATTTAATTAAAATCAAGATGAATGTATATCGAGTTGATCAATAATTAGTTTTGAATTCTTATAGTCTATCTATAATCTAGTACAAAACAGTGATCCTAATCTTAACACAATCACAAATAACAAAATCTTGAAGTTCAAAATAGTTTATAAATTATTCAATAGAACTCTTCTTATCATTTTGAGCTCGAAAACTATCATTTTAAGCATTGAATATTTAAAGCAACCATAACTTGCAAGAATATTTTTTTCGGATACTCGACTAAGTAATTTTTAAATAAAATTTTGCTAAATTTACCATTCAGTACCATCATCTACCACTTATAACTACGCTAAATCGTATAAATATTCTAAACATCGAAAATATCGAAAGTTCCCATTAAAATTCTCAGCCACCCTAACTCGAGAGTTATAAATGGAAAGTAAAATTAGTATTAGCAGCGTTTCGTTTGAGAAATCCAGCGGTCGATTTGGATCAATCAGCTGCGTATTGCGACAGCAGTGGATACAATCGGCCCGCGCTGCGTGTGTCACAAAGAGACATATAATTAATGATGTTTAATCAAGAATGTCAACATTGACGTTAAGAGTGTATAACTTTCTATTTAATAATCGGGCCAATTACGGCGGCGGAAACACAGTGACGGGTAAGAAGGTGTGCGTGAAGGATTCGACAGCGGTAGCGCCATGAAGTCAAAGAAGGCTTAAAGTAGCTCCAGCTTTCGATAACAGACAAGAGAGCTGATGGCTCGCCACGAAATATAAGCTCGATGAGTCGAATGCGTGAGAAACCGAGCGAGTACCCGTCATCGGTGGATGATTAATAGAGGGCGGCGCGATAGCGCCGACTGTCCTTAAAAAACAAGATTCCTTCATTCTTGCTTCTCTACTGTCTCGTGGAGATACACGGTGTCCCATAAGCACCTGACATCTCGAACCTCCCCTAGGATCCTTGGATTGCCAGGCATCGATCATCGAAAATATGTCAGGCATGCCCGATCGGTCTATCCTCTGGCTAGAGGTGTGTTCCTCGCAGGCCTTCACCTCACTTTCGGTTACTCTGCTCAACTCTGCAGAGAGAAACGGAGAAGACTATGTTGAAAATTGAATGGGACATCGAGACAGATCGATAGCGTATTTTGTTAGTAATGGATAACATATTTATTTGAATATAACGAATATTCATTTAACTTCATAAATGGATAACGTAGAAATATAGAAGAAAATGTTGATTCTCTCGTAGGATTTTCGTTGGCAATGATTTCTCAATTGCAACTAAGTTTTTCAATTACTCCATCATTTATACTTTCTTCATTCATATATTACACACATATATATGTGTGTGTTGACTATATATTTATAACTATATATACTATAATTATAAAATAATATTATATTACATTAGAATAATATTGTAAAATATATAATATATCGACAGATATATAGTCCATACATATATATAGTCAACACACACATATGTATGTGTGTAATGTATGAAAGAAAAAAGAATAGATTTTAATATATGTATATATATATTGTTCATATCATTTATACTTCATTCATTATACATACTCATTTTTTTTTTAATTTGCTCATTCCGATATTCCATACACACTCATTCAACTTGTTTCTTAAGAAAACAGCACTCATTTTTGCATTAATATATTACAATAGGTCGTGGAAAAAGAAATCCATTATATTTATAATTTTAAAGGGATTTATTTTTCCTCAGTCTAATATATACATAAATTAAAATCTATGTCACCATTACCACAAGTTTAACGTTAAAGTTATAAACATGTGATAAATCGATTAGAAATTAAAAATTATTTATTATTTCGTATTATGAATTATCTTTATCTGTAACCATTCCTGACTTATGTCGCAATAGTCTTTAAATCTAGGTATATTGCATAACAAACTTTCTAATTTTCATTTTTTAATTTAGATATACGTATGTGATTTTATATACGAATAATCGGCCGCTTGCATTTGTTTTATAATTGATCAAAGCTGAAATCTCTTCTTAAGAACAATATCTACAATCTACAAAATTTCGTTTAATTAACTTCGTAATTATTTAATCTGTTTCCCTTTCTTTCTTCTTTCGCGTATTAAACTTACCATTCATTTAATCTTATTATCCTTATATTCGGAAGTTAATTCTTCTTTTCACCTAAACTGGTGTATCAATTATACATATGTATAATTATACATTACGTGTAATTTATTACATATAATTATAATTATACATATGTATATATTGGAAAGATAAGTCACATACTCTCCAAAAATCAATTTGGGATATAAGCTGTGAATAAATTTATTGGTTTACAAGATCTAAATTTCGAAAAGAATTGTTTATACAAATACGAGATTAGAATTTGGAGTTTAAACGAACTGCGTCATATAAAGAAACATATACCTTCCTTGAGAAATAAAAGTTTAAGAAAGGAATATAGATCATAATATACTTATGTCACAATTTCAAATCCATAATCCCAATAGTATGTACGGTACGTAATACATATCATAATAAAGCATGCTATATATAACTATATAAATAACTAATATAACTACATAATATAAGTATTAGGTTATCCTATAAGTTCGTTTCATGACGCTATTTACATTTTTCGTTGCGTTTTATAAACTATATCGATGATTATCGCCTTTGCCAACGAAATAGAAAGAAGGCGTAGAACATAAGGGTGACTACATGTTTTCTTAATATTTAAAAGTTTATTCTACATATAATTATAAATAGTAAAGTAAAAACCAGCACGAACATATGAGATGATGAGATGACCTAATACATAAAATAACTAAAATAATGAATAAAACGATATAATGATATCTTCACCGTTGATAATCATGCCGATAAACAACAGAAAATGTACACATATATAAGCATCGGACTACGTTTCATGAGAAAAATTCCAAAGGAAAATCTCGTGTCCTTGAACTCCTTATCTAACTAATATTTAGCATATAATTTTAAATAGTAATAGTAAAAACCGACACCAACTAATGGGATGACCTAATGCATAAAATAACTAAAATAATGAATAAAACGATATAACACCCTCACCGTTAATAATCATGTCGACAAACAGAAAAGGTATTCATACATAAGCATCGGAATATATTTCGTGAGAAAAATTCCAAAGGAAAATCTCGTCTCCTTGAACTCCATATCTAACTAATATTTAGCATATAATTTTAAATAGTAATAGTAAAAACCGACACCAACTATTGGGATGACCTAATTCATAAAATATCTAAAATAATGAATAAAACGATATAACAATACTCTCATCGTTAATAATCATACCGATAAACAGAAAAGGTATAAATACATAAGCATTGGACTACGTTTCGTGAGAAAAATTCCATGGAAAACTCTCGTCTCCTTGAACTCCCTATCTAACTAATAATTAGCACATAATTTTAAATAGTAAAAGTAAAAACCGACACGTACTAGTGGGATGACCTAATACAAAAAATATCTAAAATAATGAATAAAACGATATAACAATACCCTCATCGTTAATAATCATACCGATAAACAGAAAAGGTATAAATACATAAGCATCGGACTACGTTTCGTGAGAAAAATTCCAAAGGAAACTCTCGTCTGCTTAAACTCGATTTATCGACAAATACACCGACAGCGGTGTTTAAAGGTGAACGTCCTCGATTCCTTCGTCACGAAACTCCATGGCATTTGTCCAGGAGATCTTGACCTCTCTCAAGTCGACCCTACCGAAGCCGGGTCAAGCTGTCAGCGGCCGTGTCCTCGCGGGCATATATCGATCTCAATCGGCGCTACGTCCACGTTATCGGGCATCTCGAAGAAGCTATAGGCCGCTGTTGCAGCCAGAGTGACTCGAGACAATAGGGCCCATCACCTGCTCTCCACCGGTGTACGCCCTCCTACTCGTCGGATCGTATCTCCGGTATCAGCTTCGACGGCTTCTCTTAATTGCTTGGTGTTGACTTAATGTGTTTCAATATGCCGTTCTGTCAATCAACTCCCTATCCACCGCTTTCTTTTTTACCCATACACTTTACCCACCGAAATAGTCACGCCGCTGTGATTAATCATTCCCCATGCAAATTCGCTTTGTTAAGTCTGTCCACCGAGATGTTTTATCATATATACCGAATTAATATTTCGAACACGTTACGGTTGAAGGTTTATTGACAATTTTGCGAATTTCTCAGCTGTCTCTGGGTTTATCGGAATTTAGTTCATATGGGATTTTCACCTGTGTACGAAGTCTCAATGCTGTTTTGGATTTTATTCTCAATGTGTCATCAAATGAAAGTTGTCGTTATATTTCTATTTATTTTTTATTTCTATTTTCTGTTATTATTTATATTTCGTTTTATTTTATTGTACGGGATGTGACAGGTCTTTTGGGCATTTTTGTCAGTGCGAGAAAGAAAATGTTCCTAAGGTATATTAATCAGTATTTCGACGTCTACATATTGAAATAAAAAACATTCCAAACCCTATTTTTTCTCGATAAAAGGGTTCTGTGTATTTTTGACTTTGTTTGATTATTAATGACGA
The DNA here is from genome assembly GCA_002201625.1 of Euglossa dilemma. Lineage (NCBI taxonomy): Eukaryota > Metazoa > Arthropoda > Insecta > Hymenoptera > Apidae > Euglossa > Euglossa dilemma. The sequence continues at coordinate 853,485 of NIJG01000009.1, forward strand.
AAATGTGAACTCAACGATCTACTATATTATGGTTTTTATATATCCTTGATTATAGAAATTTGTTTTAATTATAGTTTTAAATAGGAATTAGTTTTAAATATGAATTTTATTTATAAATATTACAATTAGTATCCTTATTAGTATCCTATATACTATAGGATATCAGATACTATATCCTATATCCTATTCTAGGTATAAAATTATATGCTACATATCTTAATGTGTAAAAAAAACAAGTATAAAATTCTTTAATTTTGAAACAATATAAAGAATGACTGCAAAATAATGTTGTTAATGTTTCCATTATTACTCAATTTACTATTAAATTTATTATACGTTTGGAGTTTTAAAATTATGTTTAATATATTGGAGTAGGTTTTATGTTTTAGTATATACTATTTTTTACATACTGCAGTATTATAATCGACAAACCTTGATATACCTACTCGAAAAATTAAATAAAATAAATTACATTAATTATACATTAAACTTTTCTAATACTCGAAAATTACATTAATTAAACTACATTAAAATTCATAGCATTTAAAAATTAAATTACACGGATTACTTAAAGTGTTAATAACACTCGAAAATTAAATTCAACGAATTAGGTTAATATGAAGTTCTTATATAAAAATGTAATAAAAATTAGAGCGACAGAGTAACAAAACAACATAATAGAGCATTGTAGTCCAAATATTAGAACTCATCGTTCAACTGGTAACAAATGATGCAAAAACCTTGTTGTTCGCTTTATTCGTATTTCAAGCGTAAATTGAGCATCCATCACGATCGTTCTCGACAGTAAAATTTGCGCGGTTCAGATGTACAGTCGACTGCATTTGAATGAACGCCTCGAAATGACGCTCGATTCGCCACTTTGAGGAGATAACAAGACATTGCTGAAAAGAGGTCATCGGGCGGAGGTGCAAAATATTTGCCAGTTCGCTCGTAAACGCTAGATTGTACCGAATGCCGATGATTGGAGTTTCAAAAAATCGTAAAACGTAAAGTATCTTAACGCGAGTTGTCGTTCAGCTTTATGTACAGCTTTATAGAATCGTTGAACTATATTCACTTTCAGCGAAATCCATTCGGAAAGTGAGCTCCGATGTATGATGCTATCAGTAATAGGATATTATCATATGTATCTCGTATATATACTCGTACAACGAGTAAATACACTACATATAAATTAACTGTAATCAGAATAGCAGAGTGAAAATAAAGATGCATATATGATTACGTTTCTAGCTGATAATCAGAAATTAATTTCGATTAAACTGAATCTATGTGATTTCATTTTATATATGATATTTTTAACCTTTTCATGTACTAATATTTCAAATTTTTCTATGTACTAAATTGGCTTTCGCGCTTCCTTTGAAGAATAGTGTCCTTGGATATACTAGAATGATAATAAACATTACCAGACACTATTAATTGCATTTAAATAACATTAATTTATCACGTATTACTTTTTCTTCATAAGACTTTATACTGACTTATTTATTATAATATTTCAAATATTATCCTCGTATTTTTATTGTCGTTAAATAATTATTCAAGATTAAAAAATTGCTCTAAATTAACAAATGATTAATTTTGTATAATATTCTTCACGATTGATTAAATTTAAAATTCAATTTGAATCGAATTTATAAGGATCTTTGAATGTACTCATGCAAATAGATTATTGTCATATTCTTATCAATATTAAATTATTATCCTAAATACGTAAGTTACAATGAGATAACACATATATACGTATACATATATATTATCTCTCATTATATATTGAATTTACAATTCAACCTAAATCGAATTGTATCGACATATCTGCAGTTTCACAAAGATAAGTACAATTATCATATCAATATTATTTTCTTATTTTTATCGTAATTAAATTATTATTAAAAATAAAATCGTCCATTACATATTGAATTTATAATGTACTGAATTATATTTATACATCTTTGAAACTTGTAGCATGAAATAAAGAAAATTATCATAATCTATAAAGATGTTTCAAATACTATTTTCCTATGTGTACCATTATTCAATTTCTATTAGCCCTTTGAACTCGAAGACTCTTTTACTTTGCGGAATAATAAGATAAAAGTTTTCTATTATGAAATTGAGAACATTTTCTACAATAACATCAACGGGAATCATATATAAATGAATGATTTATTCGAATACTTATATTATTGTATTACAAATTTGACACGAAACATTAATTTTTGTCCAAAACTATAATTTAATTTTTCTAACTAGCGACTGAGAATCGCCTTTCGCGCATCGTTTTTCATTTTATATCGAGATTAAAATCCAATCTGACTACAACTATTCTTATGCATTCTCGAAATTTCGAGAACATGATAAAAAAAATCGTACCGATATCAGTACCCTCATTCTTATCATTCTCAAATTACAATTCAAAATAAAACCTCGCAACGAAATTATGAGTAAATTGAATAATAACATACAATTATGAAATACTCCTATTGATTACTCTATAGTATATTTCTCTATCTTACTAACATCTTCTTAACTTTATCTCGTATTAACAATATGTAAGTACTCGTTCTTTCCATGCTCACTGTATATTCTCTTTCTGCAATTGACACCTTTCCATAACAATCACCGAACATTCCGTCGACAAGATTGTCCTCTCGTGCATGAAACACGACCCTAATCATGGACCACCTCGTACTGCAGCGCGAAGGATACCCACCGTTAAGAAACAACTCAGCATCAAACCCACTCAAAGGACAATAGAACAACATTAAGGTTACTACAATATCTAAAACACTTTATACTGTATTACAACTTATACACCATCTCCTTCTGTTGTTGCTAATAAACCAAAAGGTTGATCCGACACAAAACTGTCAGTAAAGGCACTGTCAAACATCAGGCATTTGCACATCGTGATATATTAAAATCTATAATAACCACAAAAAGGTATTCTTATACTATATATCAACACTTTGGCATTTCTATTTCACGAAACCAATTCCACAGAAATATAAATCACACATATAACTCACCAATTAAATTTACAACGTTAAATTTAAATCGAACAACACCGGAACACTTCCGAATCTCGTAAGAAGCAATACAGTGAACGAAATGGGATCGCCACGTGAACACACGTGGGAGAAAAAGGAGGAATCAAAGAGAGGAACACGATCGAATCGAAGGGTTGAAAGTAGAAGACGAGAAGCAAAGGTACGAATGTCAGAGTGGGACATAGGCGAATAACCCCCGGGGGCTAATCCGCCCTGCGGGACCTCTGATACACGCCATCGTAAACCCCACGAAATTGTGCCACAAGCATTGGCTGATGCCTCCATTAAGAGCCGCTGATATTATTACTGCCCGGGCTCGCTCTCCATAATTTTTCTTCTCTTTCTTCCAGTTCCCCAGTTTCGTTTCCTTTCCCTCCCCGCTGTCCTAGAACGCGACTTCGTACCTGCTGTATATTTCTTCGCCCGACAGCCCCGGCCAACGACTCCCCGTCTCCTTTTTTCCCTTCGACCACGCCACCTATCTACCACTCCGTGTGTTCGGGGATAGGCAGCCACCCGATCCTCCTTCCTTTCTACCTATTTTTCTGCTCCAACCCTTTCACGGTTTAAATCAATCAGGGATTCCTGAGAAACGATCACGGTCGGCTTTCCTCCACGGCGAGCGCCGTTGTTTCGTAACAGTTACTCGCCGGCCGAATTTATGGCGGTGTAAAACGATAAAAATTGAGGAAGATTTCATTGACGCCCGGTCACCGCATAATTTATTTTATTATGATCCGCCGTCACGGCCAGGCGGTGCTTGTCGTCCTGCTTCCCGTTTACGGAGCCACGAATTCGTCTGGTGATTTCGATGAACGTCTGCCGCGGAAGGAGCAAGGTGAAAACACGTGATAGCTGTTATTTAAATGTGTCAATTAACAAACGGTCGAACTTTCGATTGAACTGTGACCCCGTGATGGATGCTGAGGACAGATGTCTAGCGTTTGACTCAAAGCATGAGTGCAGTTCTTAGGCTGCGGATTAGGAGGATGAGAAGATTGGTAGTGCGGTGATTTTTTTTAATGGTTATTGTATGTTACATGTTCCCTTATATGGTGCAACTCGACTCTCAATGGAGTCTCGTAGCAACGTGACTGTTTCTCTAATTCCTTATTTAAATATCGACAAAAATTATTGTGTCTTGGAGATAGATTACGGGAGCAAATTCAAGGTTAATTTGAATTGTAAAATTGCAAAGTTGTAGTTTATAGAATATAGTTTATGGAAGATATTTTTGAAATAGGAAACTTCTTGAATATAAGATCTGCAGATACTCTGAACATGCTATTAATCTTAAGATATATAGGAGCACTAAATTTCGTCAATTTATATGACCTATACCTCAGTAAGTGGTTATTATATTTCTAAATTTTAGGTAGTGTTTGATGCTATGAAACGTATGTAACAAATTTGGTGTACTAGTGCAAAGGCAATCTCACACTTGAGTAATTAAATTTTGAACCAAATTTTCCATTGTACGTTGAGACTTCATTCAGATTATTTGCTTGTGTTAGAAATGTTTTATTATTCAAAAACATCATTATTTAGAAAATACAAAGTTTCAGTACGAGGTTGATTCAACGTAGTTAAGTATACTATTATTATACTTTCCATTGAGAACACTAGTGTCACCCTGATTTATATTTGTAATGAATGTATATATCCTTGAAATATTCCCAATTTTACTGATATAATCTTAAAACCTCTTCGCTACATATATAACAATATATAACAATTAANATATTCAATCATATAAAATTCATTAATAACATGAAATTGTGGGATATAGCACATTTAAGTGTTCAATTTTGATACTTTCATCTTAAGTGTATTAATCTATAAATTTTATAACAGACGATGCATAACATTTGCAAATATATCATCTGGTAAATACTAAACATATCTTTCAAATGTGTCAAAATTGCTTAAAATAATTATTTCAGAACGTTGGTATATGGAAAATCTTGCAAAGGTCGGAACAATCATCAAATTGAAATCAAATAAAGTTTATATACTATAAAATGCACTGTAAAATAAAATCAAAAGGTCAAAAATCAGAATAATATTTACAAACTTTTTTAATAAATGGGAAAAAATTATAGGACATACTTGAATAAACTTATTAATAGAAAAACCTCGAGTAGTGGACAATGTTACTGTCCAACATGGTGGACACATAGATAAACATCATATTAAACTTTCTGTATTCTATTGGCTCCACTATGAAATCATTGATAACCTACAATATGCTATTTGTTGCAAAATTGTAAGATATAAATATTTTTATCTTTTTTTTTTCTAAACGAAACTTTCCTTTCAAACAATCTCAGTATTACTATTCGATAGAACAAAAAAATTCTCTATGTGCAAAAGATTTTTAACTACTTATTTTTATTCGTTTTTTACAATTTTCAACATCCCTATAATTATATTATTTATCGTTATATTATTATTATTACGATTTATTTGTTTAAACGGATAGAATTCTATGTAACATGCAGAAGACACGAGAATCCAATCAAACAGAGAAAACGTGAACATATAAACAGGAGAATAACACCAATCAGTATTAATTACAAAAAATATGCCAAAACACTAAAGATACAACGTTTCCAATCAAATCATACAATCCGTTAAAATACTTACGCACACATGTACACATATGTACGTACGCGCGTATATATGTGAATATCGAATATTCCTCTCCTCACTAATTTTCCATTTGTCGTATTTCGTCGACGTTTGCATTCAACGTTCCTCTCTATCGAACGATTCACGAACTATGTGTTGTATGTTCTTCGACAGAGGTTCGGTTCCCAAAGGAATATTTACGATATCACTTTTGACAAGTTCATCTCGCGCGCATAAAGAAGCTTTCGTTTACGATTAGCCACGGAGTGAGAACACAAATACGGGATTTCGTCGAGAACATAAAATATTTCCTCGGTCGGTAGTCGATCGAAAATTACGAGTTCCAAAGTCGTTTGTATTCTTAACAATGGTGGCAGGGTTCAAAGGGTGGATTCAACCCTTTTTTTGCGGGGACCTTAACACCCTCTGGAACGGAGGAAGGGGCTTATTATACGAAACCGATCCACCGCGGCGTCCCTTTCAAAAACTTCTTCCTTTTATTAGCTGTATTTCGTTCCTTGTAGCTCCACCACCCTGGCATTCATATGCTAACGCGTCTCATGGGGTTGTCCGTGGCTCTTGTTACCGTACCGATGGTGTTCAAGCGTCGCTGCGGCTCGTTAACGGTACCATAAAAATTGAAATTCATCCAACGGTCGGAGCACCACTGGCCAGCTAAGCGTATGCCAACAGACCTATAAAAATTCAATCCAACCAGTCTTAAAAATAATAACGCGGCGCTAACCTATATGGTATCCCATAACGTGCATCCATATGTCTGCACGTGTACGAATACCTGGTTGTACCTGGCTAGCGGCTCCTTCCAATCTTCCTCCTCTTCCTTGGCCATCCTCGTTTCTGCAAAAAAAAACAAAAAATCATCTTCATTCGTGTCAGCGCAATTAACGGGTAATTATTTTCCCGTGGAATACGAAATCGAGCTGTGGTTCGATTCGCGACACACCTTGGTTTAGGGTAAACAGTGGTTTGGTATTGGTGAATAGGTATCGTTAGTGCTTTGAGATAAAAATAAGAGATTATGCGTGGTTAAAATATTTTAGAATAATTGATATTCATGTATTCGATTTCTAGTGGCTAACTTTGATTTTTCGTAATAATCGTTATAACATAATTTGTGGTAATAACAGTGTTTACATTGTATTTGTGAGAGTGAAAATTATCAAATATCGTGCATTTCGCGTTTATGACGAATAATTGCACGAAATATGCGCGTTGTACTCGAATTCGATAGCTAAAGCTTAAGTTTATTAAGTAATTAGGATTCGATAGTGCTAAATAATTTTATGTTTATTTTATTATTCTGAAGGATACTTATCACAGTTATATCCTTTTTATTATAAAGAAGATTATGAGGTCTAAATTGACTATGGATGAATAATCTTATTAATCCTTTACTAATTATACTCAAACTAAATACAAATCAAAAAATATTATACACAAATATCTAATATCTTAAATATTCCAATTTTTCTTGAATTTTATCTGCTTTTTCTAGGCAGAGTGCTGAATACAGCAAAAAGATTTTCAGAGCTTTAATAATTTTTTACTTAACAATCTGATATGTTACTTAAAATTTCGAATCGTAAAGAAGATGCACACTTTCAATTCAGTGATAATTATACCGAGTAGTTTAAGTCAAAAATGTATAAAAATTGTTTGGATAATATATATCTTATCACTTCTTACTTGTTAATTTATCAATGTTATTAATCAAATCAAGAGGTAGTTTATTATAAATAATTATGAAAACATGTTTTTCATCAATATTTAATAAATAAAGTTCAGTTATATTAAATAACGAAAATTATTTCATTAAGACAATTATTATAAATAATATTATGAAATTTAAATTGATTATAGTTTAATATAATACAAGCAGGAATATAATACTACACCAAATATCTAATAACCTACATATTTTAGCTCTTTCTGGACCAGATGTACTTGTCCTAATGACTGCAACTATTTGTAAGTGCTCGAGAAGTTCTATAAAGTCTTACTAATTCTCGAAGAGCTCACTTTCAAACTTTCAAGGCCTAAAACTTTCTTTCGTCTAGAGAAGTTTCTAAGTTTCAATATGTCGAGAAACTTATTTATAATATACAGCATAAAATTCAAATTACACATCCCTCCAAATACTTCTGTAACAAACTGTATTTCCCGTGTGATTAAAATCAACCTGCCATTATCTTTTTTTTCGAACAAATCTTCCTCTTCCTTATACACAATTATCATGTAGAGATCTTTAATATTGTCCAATAAAAAATTCAAATGACATGTTTAATCAAAACTTCCATAATCGAATGTACATTCTTCGTAATTAAATTTATCACAGTTGAAATGAGCATCTTTTTTTTTAATTTGATTCAAAATTCGGAATTTTACATTATCGCTCTGATTAATTGATTTCTTGATTTCTTGTATTTGTATTTTTTTATTTTAATCCTTTCATCTATCAGTCATTTTGTAGTTTAGTATTAAAATCAGCACCTCTATAGCAATTTTGAGACTGATCTACCCTAACACATTGTATGGTAGACCCATAATAATGAGTGACATATGTCACATTACACATATGTTGGCTATCATTTATTACCATTTCTTTTCTATTTAACCTTAATTTTAGTATTTGATAGGCACATTGACTTATAATATACGTATTATAATATTTATTGTAAAATAATTATAATAAATATATATNTTTTTAAATATATACTATCTTACAAAAATGCTTTTTTCTTTTTGTTTCATTTATGTAATTATAACTTATTTTATGTTAACCCTGTTTTTACATTTTTCGTATCAAATGTTTGTTGTTTCTATTTTAATTTATAAATGCTTATTATTATTTGAATGAATGCTAATAAACGCTGATACACAGATTGTTAAAGTATACAAAAATTTGTAATACATCTACATTCAAGTGTTTACCCCTTATAATAAAATTTGTCCAATGTATATACAATATGTCAATACACGACCATCGTACACATATATTCGACAATATCTAGCACAAAATCTAAATTGCACATCCAAAATTTCTACACCCAACTATATACTCGTGGCAATAAACAACGCATCGCTATAGTTCTTTTCAAACGAATTTTAATATTTGATTATCACACACGAATATTAAAAAATAACTGCACAAAATTCAAATTACTCATTCACTCGAAACTTCTGCATCCGATTGTACATCCCCCGCAATTAAAAGCAACGCGTCACGATAGCTCTTTTCAAACGAATCTTAACACACGATTATCATACGCAGATGTTCCAAATAACCGCGTACAAAAATTGAAAAAAAAAGAAAAAAGGAAGAAAAAGAAGAAACCAGAAGAAGAGAAAGGAGAAAAAGAAAAAAATCGGGTATCTCTGGACGGAGAAGGTACCCGACTGCCCACCCCCTGGCCATTGAAATACGCGGTTTCGTAATTTTTCTCCGGACGCAACCTCGCGATTATTATAATTTCACCACCCCCGTGTTTTACGTAGTACCAAACCGAGCTCTGTATATTGGGCCCCGGTGATTTACTGCTAATTATCGTCCCGTGTGAATCCGCTTATACCCTCGCAGTGAGAATCGGCAAGTGAACGACCGCGGCACGAATAAGACGGGTAAGCGTCGTTTCGCAAAAATCGACAAGTCGACGTCGTGGGGCGCGCGGCGCGCGTTCGTGCCGGGTTACAAGCACTCGAATGTTACCTCCGTGGCCAACCGTGCCGGCAAAAAGGGCCACGCCGCACTCCACGGACCCCTTGCGAACACTAAATTATTGTTCTTGTATCGCGGTGCCAAAATGTTTACAGCCTTTGCCCGCGGAATGTATGCGTACCAACCGAGCGGAACGGGCCGGCGTGGAAAAAACAGAAAATGGACGCTCACTGGCACACGTTGCTGCAGGAAAATATCTATGGATGCATGGGGGAAAGAAAATTTTTGCACGATTCAGGGAATGTAGGTCGTATCTACGAATTTACGGTTTTTTGTGGGCTCGCAGTCTGTGCCTTTGTAGACTGTAAAGCAACGTCATAGTAATTGGAAGAATAATCGTGTTATATTTTGCGTGCAGAAATGTGAGAAAAGGAAAAATGAAAGAAAATAGGTAGATACGTATGGACGAGGGAAAGAAAATTTGTATGTACTTAGAGGTGTATAGGTCGTATCTGTGAATTTAGGGATTTTTGCGACTTGGAGTTTGTATTTCTATAGACTATTAACCGATTTGCATTTCTGTTCTAAAGAAAGTCTTTCAAGCCTTTGATTAAAATTAAGTGTAACAAACTCTTGTTTATGTTTAATCCAAAAGTTATACGTATTCTAAAATAAAATCATTTTATACGATGTTATAACAAATATTTATTCTTTTAGATAGTTGCATGGTAAATAAATTTAAATTAGATAAGTAACAGTTATTGGGTGCGGATTATTCCGCTTCATGATGCAAATAGGGTAAAAAACGTCATAGTAATCGGAGGAAAGATCGTGTTATATTTTGCGTGAGGAAATGTGAGAAATATGAATATTGTGAGAAAAGGAAAAATGGATGGTCACTAGCACACGTTGCTACAAAAAAATATTTATATATGGGCGAGAGAAAGAAAATTCTTGTCTTTAAAAGAATATGGGTCGTATCAATGAATTTAGGGTATTTTGGGATTTGGAGTCACTGTCTTTGTAGACTATAAAATAATATAATAGTAATGGAAGAATGGTGAAATAGGAAAATCTGAATAACGAGGGAGAAAAGAAAATAGATGACCACTAGTTTATGTCTCTAAAAGAAATTACATATAAAGAAAAAGGATAAGAAAAAGAAAATTTTCATGTTTTTGGAGAAACATAGATCGTATATATGAATTTAGAATTTTTTGGATCGTGAACCTGTGTGTTTGTGAATTATTAAGTAACGTAGCATATGTTCGAAGGAATAAGAAAATAAGTGTTTCATTTTTTGCGTGACGGAGTATGAAAAATATGTATGATGTCGAAAAAAACAGGAAATGGTTGATCATTGACTCATGTTGCTAAAAGAAGATACGGATATGTGAGAGAAAGGAAATTCCTTTGTGTTTGGAGAATTATAGCTCGTTTCTGTGAATTTGGGATATTTTAGATTGGAAAGCTGTGTTTTCGTGAATTGTTAAGTTTCTTAACTTGAATATGAAATACGAAAAATATGACCTACGTAAAAAAAAGTGAAAACGTGTAGTTATTAAAACACATTGCTAGAGAAAAATGCATATGCATAAGGAAATGATAATTTTTGTATTTTGGGAGGATTATAATGTATTTTTCAAATCTAGTGTCTGTGTTTGGTTAAACTATGTGATAGATAATTTAAGAAATAAAGAAATAAGTGTTTTCTTCCTTACATGGAGAAATACGAAGAATAAGGATGGCGTGAGAAAAACAGGAAACGAAATATACATTTCACTGAAGGAAAACACATAAGCTTTGGATTTTCTTTCGTTAAAAGTCTGTATTCGTGAAAAATATAAATGCCAGGGAAAAACAGGAAGTCAATACTCACTGAAACACGTTGCTAAAGGAAAATACGTATGAAAAGAAGAAAATTACTATTGCTATAAGTTGTACTTATGAAATTGTAATTACTCATGAATTTGCATTTTTTTATCTAATTATCTGTATTATTTACTTTATTTCGTTGGAAAATATGGCGTGCTAAAAATTTCATATTAATTTGTGCATAGCATATTAGTGAAAAATGGTCAATCTTTATCGTGAAAACGTTTTTAGTATACGAATATTCTTTGCTAATGTAAGAAATTTGCATATGGAGGTATTAACTATTATCAAATTTCGATTAAAACGTATGAAACAAATTTTACGAGTTTATTACCTATTTCGAAGCCGAAAGATTAAATATTATTTTTAACTGCAAGAATTTCACCAATAGAACGAAAAATTCGCGCGGCACAGAGTTTGACAAAAATCTTAACATCGAAAGTGACTCTCTGAAATATCGAGACTACTCGAGTGTTCGACGTCACTGATAAAATGTCGAGTAGCAATACCACTCTCACTGCTAGAAACATCCTCGAGCCACCCCTTGCTTTTTCTCACATTTTTCACGAAGGATTCCGAATTTCCTATCTTAAATTCCATATACCTCTTTCATCCCGTATTCTACAATACTATCCTTCCCAAGAAAAATTACTATAGAATTCCAATATTATCACAATAATTAAACAAAACTATTGTCATCCACATGGAAAATTGTACTAAAACATAAATATCGATAAAAATAGAAAAAATTCTTCGAATCAACCCACATCCAAACATCGGAGCACCAAATCTTGCGAAAACAGAGTAAACGAAGTAAGTTAATAGAAACAGGGCGAGTATTTACGCGACACCGTGGTGCATTGAAGGAAAAAGCAAGGAAAGAAAGGCGGCGTTGGTAAAAATGGCGGGAAAAACAGGAAAGAAGTAAACAAGGCAGAGAATGAGCAAAGCGAGCACAATAGAAGATCGAGAATGGGTATAAAATGCGATTCGAACTCAGGCATTGCAGTAAAATAAAGTAGAGGATGCAACGGGGTAAGGACGAGGAAAGGAAAGCAGAAGACCGAGCCCGGTCCACGATTAGTTACGACTACGTTAAAGGAGAGCGGTTTTTTGAGGAAAGCCATGTTCGCGCTTCGTGGTTATTTTTTCCCATCCTTATTTACGGGCAATAGCCGTGTACTCCTTTTCGCACCGTTCCTCAGCGTTTAACCATTGTCGTCCGCCTTCACATTCTCGCGCCCCTCTCGACTTTATCGATTGTAAATTTGTGACATTATTGTCGGATCTGCATGGCTACCGACCGTCCCGTTTCACCGCGCAAACTACCGATTTACGATTCTTCTCCGAAGTTCAGCGACATTCTGCGCATTGTTTTATCATTTTCGCCCGACACCGCGCGAAGAGATGCTATTTTAAACCTTGGAAAACATTGCTTTCCCGCGAAACCCTCCTGCCTTTCCCTCGAGCCTTTTCCTTTTTCTTCGCGAAAAATCGAATAATCGTACGCCGTATGACAGCGGTTACTGGTAGATTCCGAAATAAAATGCAATTGATGCGCAGTCCTGGGAAATTTAACCTCTGTAAATTCAACCTTTAGTACACTTGCAGCCACCTTTCAATTTTAGAGTCTACCTTGTTTTATTATTTTATTGGTATTATATTAAAACCGGTTTAATATAAAATCGAAATGGCACCAGCTTGATTAACTTTCTCACGCGTGATGCTTGCAAACGGGTATTGCGTTATGCGTTTCCTGACTTAATAATAATCTTCCTGGGAATACGAAAGAATGGATTTTAATGAATTGGGAATTTTATTAGTTAGTACCCACACTCGCGTTTATTTACGATACAGTTACTGCAGAGCGTTACGTTCATAACTAACTACTTCGTTAGTGCGTTGATTTTTCGCTATCATAATGATCAAAAGTTAGGTTTCCCTACCTTTGGAAATGGAATCGTTAATATCTGGATATTTTTATTCATCCATGTTTATCTTAATTTTAACTATCGTGAAACGTTTTACCATAAGAAATATTTGGTTTCGGATTTTTCCGTTCCAACGATCATTAAAGATCTAACTTTTCTGTCACTGGACATCCACATTGTAGTCCAACATAAGAATACTAAGTTTTTTAAATCGTAAAATTATTTTACTAAGTATTTATCTACGTTATAATCAATATAAAATGCAACAACACACAATTTCCATATAATTTTATTATCATCACAGCGATCATCAACGATCTGGTCTTTTGAAAAGATGTCCAACATATGATGTTGACCAATGTCTTTTAATAGCAAACTTGTGTTACTCGTTTTTACATTCGTGTTTATCTATAGTACAGCTGACATACATAGGACATTATACCACAACGAATAGTTGGTTACTGACTTTTCGTTATCGCTATGTTCATCGAAGATCAGTTCTGCAATCTTTAAATTCGCAAAGTGCTGTCCAGTATGTGATCAGCAATATCTTTTGATCAAAAAACTCTATTAGATTATTACACGTACTCATCTTTATCTACGTTATACCTAACATAAAATATTACATTGTAATAAATAGTTAGTTTCTGACTTTCTTGTTATCATAACAGTCTCATCTTAGATTAGGACATAGCAATGTCGAATATAGGATTACTAATATATTTTACCAGCAAAATTTTGTTATCGGCTACCTACTCTGACGTAGATCTACACTTTCATTACCATAAAACTGAATGCTATCATAACAGTTACGAATAGTTGTTACCAAAGTGGAGTCCAACATTGTAGAATAAACTTTTGACAATTATTACATATACAGACACTTCCCTATATCATAGTTACTATAAAGCAGTATACTTTTCTAATAATTACAAATAATTGTCTTATTTTTTCGTTACTATAATATTATCAAAGACTAGATCACTCTACTGCTTAATACGCGAAACAATATCGCAAAACCTTACCTTATATAAAATAATCGTTTCCAAACTTTTTGATTATCGCAACAATTACCATTGCTGAAACCTTTCGTTATATTACAGAACGTGCTAAACAATGCTTGACACAGGATCACTATCTTAGAATCATGAGCAAGATACAAAGGGCTGATTTCATAACTTAGAATACAGTGTTGAAAGTTCAGAACACAGAATTCAGAATTCAGAACTTCGATTTCAGATCTCATAACACAGAACTCAAGACTCAGACCAAAAAACTCAGGACTCGGGACTCAAACCTCAGAACTCGGTATTCAGATCTACGACCTCTGAACTCAAGACACAAGATTCAGGCAAAAAAAGTAAAGTTTCAGGACTCAGATCCCAAAACTCAGAACTTGTTATTCAGAACTCAGATTTCAGAACTCAGAACTCGGTATTTACACTTATGACCTCAGAACTCAGGACTCAAGACTCAAACCAAAGACTGAGACCTCAGAACTCAGAACTCAAGACTCAAACCAAAGACTCAGAACTCAATGCTCAAACCAAAGACTCAGAACTCAAGAATGAAACCAAAGACTCAGGATTCGAGATTCAAACCTCCGAACTCAAAATTCGATATTCAGATTTCAGAAATCAGTACTCAGTACTCAGATTTCAGAACTCAGGACTCGGTACTCAGATCTCAGAACACAGTGAGTGGCCATTGCCGTAGATCGGCTCGCGAGAACTCATACGTATTCATTCTGTCTAAAAACACGCAATCTGGGTAGGGACCTAGAAGGGGAGAAAAGAAGACTTCGATCCCCGCCCAACTGACCCCGCGACCTCGGGCCCTGAGGGGAAAAAAGGCGCCGACGCGCCACTAAATAAGCGCCACGTACGCACGCTGACACACGGACACGAGCGCCATCTCTCTCGGTCCTCCTGTGTCGCACGCGCGCACGTAAACAAACACATGCTCATGCATATAAGAAATCGTAAAGCGTCGCATCGTATATTATGCTACACCTATGTTTATGGAGGACTTACGAAGCGCGTACGTTCTCAGCCTCCTTTGCCGTCATTTTTTTTCCCTCTCTCCCTCCTCCAACTCCTTTTTTCACCATAATAAAATGTCAAAGACAAACTCGAGGCATCGATAGGTTAACGCCGCGAAACTAAGGCCGATTGATAAATATGGCGAGTGCGATATCGGTATTCCTCTGAAACGTTTCTTTCTCTTCTTCTTCTTTTCCTCGCTTCTTTTTTTCCTTTCCTTCCTTTTTTTTTTCTTTAAATTCAATGCACACGTCGGTATTATATGGTCGGCCTCGACGGCACAGTGGAAAGTTGGTGGAAGGAGCATAAAAGGATATGGGTGGCCATTATAGGCGCCAAAACGTTCGGCCAGTTTTGCCGGTGCTCTTTTTATTGCCCCGCCGTAACGGCCATGTTTCAGCATTTTATATAGTAATTAGGCCAGGATCCGCGGATCACCGGACCAAATAATACGCGCTCAAACGTCTTTATTATGTCGCGGATTAACGCGGGGTAATCACAACGTTTCGTTCGAAACTGCTACAAATTTACTCGTAATAATCGGCCATAATAGACTCTGTTCTTAAAAGGTCCTCCGCGGCTGTACTTTCTTCTGTCGTTTAGCCAGCGCTACGTACGCGCGTGTGTTTCCGAGTTTGGAATCCGGTAAATCGCTCCGTCCGTTTAATACGGATGAGAGTTTTGTTATTATTCGCGTGGACCGTTAATAAGAACGGCGCGCCAATAAGCGGCGCATGTAAATGAAAACTTCGATCCCGGTCCTTGCGCTTTGCTTCTTCTTTTTCTCCGATGAATTGCGCGTTTATAGGGAGGTTTACACTGACGAGTGGCCTGATAAAGATTTCGCGAATAAGGAATTTCGTATTACAATCGCAACGATCGTAATTCCGTTTCCATTGATATTCCGATTCCGGTACTCGACGAAAGTTTATCGGCGTTATTATTTATCTCCGCAGGCGAACGTTGAGTTAAGGTTCATTTGCGCGGAGCACTGCTTGCGTTAATACCGTCGTTTATGATTCGCGTTTCATCGGGGAGGAATTATAAAAAATGAGGAATCGAAAGGCCTGGAAGAATTCATTTGCCGTATTATTGGACTCTAAATTTAAATTTCCAAAGAAGCGTTTAATAAGTTTTGAGGAAGTTTCTTCATTTGCGTGAATTATCGTGTCATTAGGGGAAAGGAATTGGAAAATATTTAAAGTCTTCAAAATTGTTGAACCTTGAAAATATGTTACGACTTTTTCTAACCTTGAGACGGATATATTAATCTTATCTTAAATTACAAATTTTTGTTATATCCGTTCGTATAGTTTAATGAAAACATTTAACATTGTGATTACAAATCTAATTAGAAATTACAAACTATATTAAATAATTATAAATACATTTAATATATTTAACAGTATTAAGTAATTGTGAAGTATATAAATAATTATATTGAAAGAAATTTAAATGCGGTAGGTAACTATGTTTGACTCTACGTATCTCTATGAAATAATTATATTTAACACACAACTCGAAACTTTTATATTTTTGTATTCTCGCTGACACCTTTAACAGTGAAATAAGAAAAGGAAAGCACGTGTCTGAGTTAGGTTATTGGGTTATTTCGTGTATAGTTATTTGTAATATATTTATCGCTTCATATTCGTTATTTAAGTTATGGTATTAAAACAAATGACTACTGAGAGTTACCTGTCGAGTGTAAAGGGCTAATGTTGTGAATAAATTAACTGACTTATTTGTCTAACAACTTGATTCGATTAATAATGTACAAAAGAATAATAAACGACAAGAAGAACTGTTTATTATTAAATTAACTTTTCCATAACAACCTTCGCATATCATACATTCTAAATCTTTCCCTCACACGTTTAGAAACATCATCGTTCGTCCTCACACACTCGTATTCACACCTTCTAAAACCAGATTCACAAATATATTCATTATATTAAATATAATTATAAGATATAGCACAACGATAACAAAATAACTACGTAAATAGAACTATATTTCCAATAATTTCAATAGGACCCAACATCAACTCTGCCAAGAGCATCCGCCCTCTCCGTATCAACTGCAAAACACGACAAATCTAAACCCTACGTTTTCACAGTCTCCATAGTACCTGTATTAATATTGTAAATCGAGCTATACCTATATTATTTCGAGTACACTCGAATCTCATAGTGCAAGCTCTGTTATTTTCAAGTTTCGGCTATTTGTTGGAACAGGACCAAAGAATACTCTCGCTAGTTGGGCTATCGGGATATCAGGTCTGATAAAGCGTAGTCTAAAACGGAAACGGCCCTGGACCCGAGATGAGCCTTGATTCCAGCGCCGAGAAAACGGCTGCAGATCAGCATGGCGCATAAATGAATCGCATTTGGAGAAAGGCGTGGTCATTGTTTTTTGCGTCTGAAATGGTTCAAAGTTCAGAGGGCGGTTCACGTTCGGCGGTGCATGCAAATTTTGCGTTCGATTCGATGAACAAAGGCACACCTTCGCCTGCTACGTATTGCAGACTGCATAGAGAGTTGCCAGACCAGAAACAATTAAGCTCTCGGTTATCTTCCGCGGCCACGCGGCTCGTCCGAGCCCAGGGGTTCTCATTTGCCTTTTTCGTTCTCCTATCGTCAAGGTCTTACAACCTTTTACCACGTGCCCCCCAGTAACCGGTGAAATTGTTACTAAAGGGTACGTTAATTTCTATGGTCAAAGGACTTTTCAGGTTGTCGCGGGAAAAGTGGGCTAACCGCTCTTTCCTTCAAAAGATGCAATTTATATTTCACGCGGAAAGATGGAAATTAGGTGAGGTTAACTTCTCTTGGACAGAGTAACGAAGCTATTTTTACAGTTTAACGGAGATGTAAGAAAGTGTCGGTAATGGTATTACGACATAATTAGGTTCCTTTGACGAGAATTTTTTAGGACATTTTACGAAAATTTTGTTACTTTTACATTTAATTTTATGCAACTTTTATCGTTAATGTTGTTTCGGTATATTTAACAATGTACCGTTATTTTTGAATTTTGAAAATTAAACAATTTTTGTCAAATTTCTTTGTTAGTAGTTAATTAATAGTAATAAGAATAATTTAGTCATTTTTATATTGAGAAATATTCGAAATCCAATGTTTATTTTTAAACAGAAAGTTTATTTTCTAGAACCATAAGTTTCAAAAATATTCTAGATTTATTTTTACTTTTACGATATTTCTATTAAATTTGCTTTTTCGAGATTCAAAAATCTGAGATACGAATAAATATCTGTCGTATAAACATTCGATTTCGTAGAAAACGTCGAGACTTTCTCATTGCATTTTTTCATTAGTACAATGAATCATTGTTTAGACAATACGTGCAAACCAACAGACAATATCTCCAAGCTGATATTCTATATTACATACAAAGGTATTGTGTCTAAAGTTTACGTTGTTTCGGTATGAAAAATTGTTCCGAATGATTTTTCGATAACTCTGTCGCTATCGCACCCAAATAAAATAATTAAAAATATCAACCATTAATAAAACATATGTATTAATTTAATTTAACTCTAGTCTAAACTTTAATTTTTTCGAAATACGTTAATAAGTAAAATATTTTTAATTTATTTAAATATTTCGAATTGATATTTATTATTATCATAATTACTTAACCTTTTGCACCCTATTAGTACCATTATAAGTTCGTTGATAATCGTATTATATTTCCCGATTTTATTTTCACGAATAATAATGACAAATTGACGAAGGACGAAGGATGCTATTCAAAAACATTTATAATTATTTTCCTTCGCGATAAAATTTGTTATTCTAATCAGCGTCCAAATGAAATGTTCTTCATTGCAATCAGTATCTCTGAATCTATTTTAGAAGATCTCTTTTATCGTTTAATTATATCATTTAACTTAACTGTCATTAGAATTACTTAATAAAAACACACTCAAGCGGTACCTGCACGGAAACATGGAACTTGTTCCGATACAGTAAATATATCGCAGGAATAAATTATGAGAGTAAATAAACCTTGTCATAGAATCGTGAGTGAAGGTGACACTGATTTAGTCACTAAGCGAAATTTCATACACCGTCCGCGAGCATAGAGGCACCAATATAAATTCACATTACATCGACGCGTAAGTGATATTAGAAATTTGCTTTCTAGTGCGATTTACGATAAAAGCTCAAGAGTGACAGTTATTTATATATCGAGCCGATAAGTAGACGCGAGTAAAGTCGTATTTACGAGCTACATTGATCGATATATAGCTCGCCGTGGTTGCTTCGAGGAAACCGACAAAGACTTTCAACCCTTTCAGGTTTGATATACGCGCGCATGGTGTTCCTACATATTTATAAGTTAGTCACGTAGCCAGGAGTTTGGGTCGCGTAGATGTCCTTATAGAAATTTCATGACATTTTAATCAAATTGCTTACTCGCGTGTCAACAACCCTCTGATTTAAAACTTCGTCGCTTGAACTCGTCGATGAACCCGCCGTTGGATTTCCACGATTTTTAAGCACGTGCCAGAAATGAAGATTTCACGCAATTTTTTCGTTTTAACGTAAACATTCGTGTGTCTCTGTTCTTGAGATATTCGCAAAAAGATTTCGACGCGCCTTGTTTATCTGCAATTTTTTTTTTTATATACTTCACAGTGGCTGTACATAATATATATATAACGGGTGATCTCGTTGGAAAGGTAGTAAAAGGGATTTGAATGTGAAATTTTTTAAGATTTTCTTAACAAACGAAGAACTCCAAAAATTTATTTGTTCCAAACTAGAAAACCTAACGTGATTAATTCTGAGATGAATATAAGATATGTTTCAATTTAATCTAAGATTAGATTAAATTTGATTATTTGATTTTCTTTTCAGTAGCTTTAAATAAATTTTTTATTTACTTATACTGCGTTGAAATTAATAATATTATTTATACCAATATTTCAAGGAATATTTGGTATAAGTAATTTAGTTATTCTCATATTTTATACGTTACAAAGGAAACTTGAAAAAAAGAATCCGATTTAATTTTATGGGATACTTTTTCGTCGAGTTCACCCGTTACATTCAACACTTATAGAAATAGTAGATGAGTGACGAGTCTATGGTGACACACACACTGCCATGAACGTGCACACACAGACAAAATACAATTATATATTATCGAAAGTCGTTTTCAAATTGTAAAAATTTGTAATTACAATATAAGTTGGACTAAATCTTCATTTCTACCATATATTGAAAAATTATCAAAATTGAAGAACGAAGGTTTTATTGACAAATTGATACTTTGTTGTCTCTTAATAAACTGACAAAAAAATTTGTTGACACATAAAGTGTCTAATTAAAAATGTTATTGCAAACTATATATATTTTGTTGAAATTATTTAGCACATCTGTTACGTGATGGGTGGCCATTACGTCACATAGTTCCATGAAACTATTAAATACCAATTCGAGCCGAAAATAACTATTTCAAAACTAAAAGAGCACTTTATATTATATAACAAGAAATTTAGAGGTTATTATAATATTATATAACATTAAATTTAAGGGTGTGTTATAATATTATAAAGTAACGATTGTAATATTGTATAATAATACAACCTATTGTATTGTATTGTATTGCTCTAATATTACATTACAATATATTTTTAAAAGTATTATATGTTTCAAAAATAATAGATTTTTAGAAGTACTATAGGTTTCCATAAATTTCTGCAAGTATCATAGGATTAGTAACATAGTAAAAAAATTAAAAATAATATTATAATATTATTTACTATAATAGTACTATAGGGAAGATTTTATATTAAATAATAACTGATTTGTAAAAAAAATTAAGTTGGGTATTGTAATATATAAAAGAGTACTGCGTCATTCTACAATAAATTATAATATTATATTGTAAATAAAATTATAACAGTAAAAAAAAAATCACATAAATGACAATTAATCTCGAACTGTTCGTTACGTTCGAGATAGAGCCAATTAGACTATAGGAATTTGCAATGGATATACGCGGGTTGACAGATAATAAAGTAATCAGTTATCGAGAATCAAAATTGGGAGTGTAATTATTGTCTCGTGGTACGGTGTGTAATCGGTAGTCCGTGTCGCGATCGGAAACGATAGTAATGGTTGGATGATTGAAATCTCGAAGGTGAAGTGAGCTGGTGCTCCATATAGAAGACGAGTGGCGCGTGGCGAGGGCCCGGAGGCATGGTGCAAACCTCGCGTGCCACAAATTGCTTTAGCTCGTCGAGGTTCAGTAGTTACAGCGAGCCATTCGCACGCTTACTTATTTACTTGCTCGCTTTGGAACGTAGTGATACATCGACTTTACGCCGTGAACCAGTACCGCCGGCATCCAGTTACCCACAGCCTCCACGTAATAACAGAAACGCGTATTTCTTTCGGGTAAATTTACTGCCTACGATCCGTTTCCCCTATCGTTTCTTTCCCTCGTTTGTCTACGCGCGGCTATTTCGTTGACAGAGGGCGACATCTTCGTTACGTATCGCGCGCCTTTTTCTCCCATAACCTATACCGCGTGCTCCTTTACGACGCGATTCCGGACGTCAATATGGCAAGAATTTGGAAAAACGGAACGATATTCGTGATAGAAGACAATCACGGGGTGGAATCTGCGGCTCGTCTAATAGGAATAGCGTTCACTGAAGGTAGGAATTCATTTTTATTACTCGAGTGGGTCGACTTGACGTAACGCGTTGATTTGGAAGATAAATGTATCAGTTTTGGAAATGTTTTTTTTATGTAACGTGCGTGGAATAAAAGGTGGAGGACGTAGTAGATAAGTGTTTAGAGTGTTTGTACATTGGTTTCATTATTTTCAGGTTTTTCATGAATTCTTTTTGTAAGTGACATATGGAGGTTAATATGGAATATGTGTGAATACATAGGATTTTTCTGGTATTGTTTGTGGTATGTAAATGTTTGTTTAATTTAATACTGGAACAAGCAAGTTAGTCACAGTGATTGGTTTTAGCTTTCATGAGTTGACAGGAATGAAAATATGGAGATGACTTTAGCAAAATTAATATTAATTGTTATTGGTATAGAAACATGGTTATGGTATATAAGATATGTATGAATTATTCACAAGCCAGAATAATTAACTCTACATTTTGAATCTTCATTAAATTTTACTGCTAAAACTCTTGCTCGATACTTGAGTTTGCATATTTAAAGTAAATTTTTACATTTCTTATAAAGTGTGGAGCGCATATACACTTAATTATTTTTATAATACTTTACATATTATTAAGAAGAATGATATAATAATTTAATATTGCTATAATTCTATATTATTTTAATTATTATTATCAATGTACAATATTCAGGTTGATATTTAGTCATACGTTACAGATCCTACTTTCAATAATTATTTCAATTTTTGAATATCTTACATATATTCACAAATGATAATTTCAAGAAGTTATCAATTAATTCTTATTAACATTAATACATAATTATATCAAATAATTAATTTGTTTCAATAAATTTAAGAATATTTAGTTATTTTAATAAGTCAATTATGAATTATTAATATAATACCATACAATTAATATAAAGTATTAATAAAATAAACTTTTCACTTTTATTTTTTGTTTTGTAGAGTTAATCAGTTTGGCAAATGAATAAACTCATATATGCATAA
>NIJG01000009.1:885264-911375 GCA_002201625.1 Euglossa dilemma
GGGAGCCGATGCAAGGGATTTTTCTGACGCGCTGTCGCGAGCTATTTTTTACGTTCCTTCGAGGCGTGTAAGGGGGCCGTGAAATCGGGGAATGTCGTTATTCCGTGTTGTAAAACTGAGTTTAATTTACGGTGAGAGGAGAGTTCGAAATTAATTAGACTCGCGTGTAGCTTTATAATTGGTAACTTAATAGTAATAGCGATGGGATAAATTTGTTTAGGGCATAGCAAATTGTTGTGCTATTTGCGATAGGAAAATGTAAATATTTAAAATGGATTTTATAAAATAATTTGCAAGATGTTATTTGTGTAGAAGAGTAAGTTTCTTTTATTAAAAAATCGATAGGGTAAGATATTTCAAAGGAATTTCGTTATTTCGTGTTGTAAAAGTAAGATTCAATTGAGAAGAGAGTAAGAGAAAGGTAATTAGACTTTAGTTTAGCTTTATAATTCCTAAATTGATAATAGTAATGATGGTATAAATTTGTTTGAAGCGTAAAATAGCGATTTGTTGCCTGTTTGTAGAAGGTAAATAAATATTTGCAATACAGCAGATTTTTTGTATAAGTAAGTTATTTTTGTTCATTACAAAGTCGAAGAGATAAGGTTCTTTAAATCTATCGAATAAAATCTTGAATAACTGGAAATTTAATTTAAAAAGGAATTAAAATATAAATTTAATTAAAGTTATGGGCATTACCAGTTTTTTGATTTCCAAGTTAATAATAATAATGATATTAAATTATTTGAATTAAGGTATAGTAAAGTTTTGTGTATAATATAAAAATAAAATATAATGTGATATAGATAGATATGTGGTAGATAGATATCATAGACAGTTGATAAATATTTAAAGCATATTCTAGAAGTAATTGGTAAGTAACTTTGTGTACAAGAATCTAGGAAATTGGAGAAATCGAACATACACTCGAAAGAAAGGAGTTTCATAATAATTAAATATTACTCGTTTATAAAACATAATTTCATTTTCTCATAATCAATGAAATCACGAGAATACTTCATCTCAACTTTCTGATACTTGGCAAGATATCTTTTTATCCGCGGAAGTTTCATAAAAACAAATTTATTTCCCAAAGAGATATAAATTTTTTATAAAATTTTTGAAACGACTATTTTTGCGTTATAAGTCACGTACATAAATACACGTATGAATAACTTACATAACATTTTTAAATATTTTAAATATATTTCACTTCCTAATTCAGATCCTTAATTACACAAAAAACTAAGGAATCTCCGTACAACAGGGAAATAAATTTTGAAATCAAGGATATTTATGTTTGAAATGTGAAGCATTAAAAATTTCTTAAGAATTAATAAATCTGATAGATTATGTCGTGCAAAATATATCTCTAAAATCCACTTATATATTGTAAAATTAAAAATATTTATCCTTGAAATCGTAAATTTAAAGTTCCTCTAAAATTCATAAATCTCCTAGATTATAATATATAAAATACAATCTCAAAGGTTACCTATATATACTGTATAAACAAGATCTCAAACAAAATTTCTCTGAATTGAAGACATTGTTTTCCTCAGAGTTTGTCATATTACTGGTTATTTCTTCGGAATTAAATGTTGAAGTGAAATTTTTTTCAAAATTTCTTTTTTATAACAAAGTGGACACAACTTGACGTGTTTTATTAGCTAAAGAATGCATTAACCGAAACTGACGCGAAACGAAAACGCAGATCACGAGTTTACTCGTAACTGGTCAACAACTTAGTTCATATCTCTAAAATCTACCTATACTTACCAAAAGTAAGGAAACGTTTGTACAAAAAGTATTCTTCTTTAGAACCTCGACCTTAAAAATTTCCAAAATTATATTACATAAAACACTTCATATCGTATACCATATACACGTGTAGCATGCGTATGCTATGCGTTGCTCATTTGAAATCCGCTGAGAAAAGTGTAGGACCGAATCTTCACCAACACTTACCAATCCACCCATTCTAACGCAATGGCAGAAGTAGAGTGAATCCGTTTCCCTTATTGGCAGAAATGACTCCTTTCTATTAGCCTAATCTTATGACATCGTGTGACATATATTTCATACGTATTAAATATGTGTTCGATATTTTTAAAATATAATATAAACGAAAATAATCATTGGTTGCTCGTGCAGTATTACTCTCATTCGCAGGCTTACAATGTATTATTTGAGTATAACAATTTTACGAATATCTTACGCCTATGTTGACGTCTTAACCAGTTAATTGTGGCGTTCCCTTTTGAGAGCGCGCACTTATATGTGTCGCGGACATGGAGCGATGACGAGTATACTCGTCAATCACGAAGTAAGTGTCGCTGTTAAGATATTGGATCAAAAAGATAGGTTTATTTTATAAAATTTCCAGTAAAATAACTGTTCTTTAGGCAGCACGGCATCGGGCCATTTGTCTAATGACAGCACATGGTTCTAACATCAAAAAATTGACATTTACACCACTCGACAGCTAGGTAACTTCGGGCGAGTAACCATTAATGGGCTCAGAGCTTGGTCAGAGTCTCGCATTTATCCCATGGCCGACCATGCCTCAAGAAATCCCATTATAAATCTACTTTCCAACTTTTGCTTTTGCTCCTTTTACACTAACATCTAAAAAACGTTATCATCGCACATAAATAGATTTATTATGCGAACTGATACGCTGTTTCACCCGTGCATGGGTTCATCCCAAATTTTTCATATTTTTTACTTGTTTGTTTTATTCCGGCCTGGCCTCAAAATATTCGAAAGAGTATATTCGTCATAACAAAATTCTGCAACATGAATATACTCGTCAAACATAGTTAATTAATTAAGTTACCGAACTTGGAGATAACGATTTAGGTAATATCACAGAAAAATGGAGACTACGAGCGAATGAAATACGCATAGTACGTCCAAATAAAATCTCTTAAAAGTGCGCAAAGATCCAGCTGCGAGTACGAGCGTGACCTATAGAAAGGATGTTTACCTAACGAATGAAAGTTAGGAAAATACGTAGACACCGGATGGAATTGAGAAGGCAAGTTACGAGGAAAGAATAGCGCCCTTAGAGACACCCGTTAGCTACTATCCGAGCTCGTATTATTCATGGAAGCGGCGCGTATACCGCGCATACCGTGCCAGTGTACTCGGAGGTCCCTGCACTCGGCGCCGATCGATAATCGATGGAACAAAAAGTTGGAATTTGTTTACAGTTTAGTAACCCAAATCAGAGCGGCGATCCAGCGCCCTCTGGCATCCTCTTCTCCTTTCGGCGTGCTGCCTGTCCCCCGCGCCCGTCGTCGTCTGTTACCAACACAGAACGCGCCTTTTCCTTCGCCGTCATCATTGATACCAACATCATCGCGACTCACGCGTGTCGCGTACACCGACTCGCGAAGCAAAACCAACACCGACGATAACACGAATGCCAACGTCAATCCCCGGTATCCAGAAGCGCGGGGCACCACCACCACCGGCCCTGGCCAATGGTGGCCGCGTATCCGTGCCACTTTATTTTTCCCCACTTTTCCCTTCGCCGTTCCGCTCTGTCCGACGAGTTCGCCCATCCTGGTCCCGAATGCATTTGTCAAACGGTGAAACAAATTGGTAGACAACTCACGAATACCAGCCCGTCGGTTACACCGCGCACTCGTCCACCACGTAAACTGCCTTTGACTAATGTGTTGTTCATCCTCCGACACGGCTCATGTACTCCACATTCGGCGAATTTTATAACGCGCTCCCGCCGATTCACCCTCTCCGTTCTTTTCTTCTACAGCCGGTGCCCCCGTGCTTCTTCCGCTCCGCCTCGAGATGGCGCTCGAGGAGCTTCGATCGTAGAGCTTCGTTGTTCGTGCCTCGTACGCGGAAGCGACCGGTCGTTCCTCCAGGGGAGAAGCGAATAGGCATTTTACGACCGGCCAACCGCTCGTTCCTCCACTCCTGCGATTCACTTCGTTTCGCGAATTTTTTCCCATTCTTTCGTTAAAGCGAATCGAGATTCGCGGTTACCTTTTTATAGTAGTTTCGAGTTTTATTTATTTTATTTTTTTTATCTTTGCTCTTACGGTTAACCTATTTGGCGGATCGACGGCTCAAGTTGGCTTGGTATTGTCTTTTTTTGGCAGTTTCTACGCGTTTTCGATGAGTTTTGGATTTTAGGTTGCTGGGTCGCGATCGTATTTTGTATAGATATCGGATTTGCTGTTCGAGTTATTTGTGCTCGCTAGTACGACGGGTGGCTACTTTAAATAATTATTAATTGGAAATTATGTTACGGACACTTGTTTTCATCAAGTCGCTTCTTTAATTTTTATTGGTTATATATGCTATATTTAGGTACGTGTTATAGGTCAGTAGTTCTAGCGTTAAACCTAACGTGAATTTTAAAAATACGAAGCATAGATATATCTCGCATAATTCTAATGGTCTTTTAATTGATTTAAGTACAAATAATTTTGTCAGAAATTCCTCCTTACTTTTATGTAACATCTCTTCGATGTAGTTTATAATAATTAAAAAACTACAAACTTGATTTGAAATACAATAAGAATATTAAATATTCATGACTAATTGTTCGAGATATTACGTCTTGAATCCTAGTTATTAGAAATATTACATTTTAAATATTAATTATTAGGGATATTAAGTATTATTAAATATTAGAAGTTTCTTTAAATTGTCTTAATTCCCGTATTTACATTAAAATAAAAGGAAACATTTCGAAAAAGAATGAGTTTCATTGAAATTAATTAAAAAATGCGATATTGCAATTTAATCCAAGTTTACTAGATCTCAAGGTTGGTATCGAGATAAATTGTTGTTTTCAGTTCGCAAGTTATCAATTGTCAATAATAATTAATACCGTTGCGTAGTAACGCGATTTTTACGAACTCCTCGAAGAATCTCTCGAAAGAATTGGAAAGAGTCCTAAGCGAGAAGTGAGACTGCCTTTTTCGAACCCGCTGCTCGAGAGGATTTAACTGAAATAATATACAGGATGAAAGGAAAGTCAAATATTTCCCCGGGGCAAGATATCAGCTAATTTCATGGGTCCGTTTTGTGTGTGGTCTGCGGTTTACCAGAGCATCGCTTCTTTCTCGAGAATTAAACACCGTGACCGATCGTTTCTTTCGTACAAATTCTATCGGGTAGCTCCTGTTTCCTCTTCTACGATCTGCCCTTGATCCCTGTTTATTGACGTATTAGTTCTGAATTTTCTCTTTGTCCATTTTTTTCCTTTTATTAACTCTTTGTGTTATGATTTAATTATGAAAAATATAAGTACATTGGAAAAGCACTGAATTTTAGTTCTCCACAAAAGAAACAACATTTTTACTCACGGAAATTAAGAAACATAGTAGACATTTGTAAACTTTTCTATATTTTTTATCTTTCGAGATATATCGATTAAATTTATTATCATATGAAAGACATTTTTTAGTTATATAAAATACGGTGTTTCTGTTATTTTCATTAATTTTAATTCTCACGTGTAAATCAGAGTCACGTTTTGTCAATTTTACGTATTAAACTACATAATATGCATATTCGTTTTAAATTATTTAATATATAATGTATTTAAACATGATACTTGTCAACGTTTTCATTTACTAATTTAATTTTATCTTAATTCAATTTAGAATGTTTGGAGATGTCGTAACAATTTTTAAAGATATTTTTTAAGCTATTACTCTCTGAGAATGCAAATAGCTCTGGTTTACATGATTAGGGTGCCAAAATGAAATCTTTACACAGTAGATATTAATATATGTATGTGAGAAAATAGAGGATATAGAGTAACTCGCAAATTATTACTTTATTTTCTAACTCGTGTTAGTATAATACATCATCGGCACGAGAAGCTCAAAATAAAATAGGTTTGTCACTAGCACAAGGGATTAAATGCAAGAAATTAATTTTAATTTCTCATCTCAACCCTTTTATTATGAAGAACGTATATATACGTCTACAAATGTTTGATGCACATTTCTGTTTATAACTATAATTTTTTATTTGTGTTGGACAAAAATGTCTTATTATTTTATTATTTTTAACTTTTCGTGTAATCATACAGACAATCAAATTTAACTAATTATTCGAATCTTGTTATATTCATCCAATACAAGCAAATGTGGATTGAAATTAATTACACAAAGCACTTACTTTTATCCATATAAATTTTTTCTTCACCCCCGTACCATCGTAAAGCTTAATGTACACAATCCTACATCAACGATTCTCGATTCTTAACCACAAATTCTCACGATTCCCAGTTTCAAACAAAAACAACTCACAATATCGAATAATAACAAAAAAAGCATTGACATCTAATCGAATTCCAAAGATTGGTAATTAATACATCAAATTTAAAATAAAACAACGTAGTGGATTGTCAAACTGAAATAATTCCACCCGCAAATTCGCATACGATTTCCTATTTACCGTTTTAAAAATATCGTCAATGTCGTAAGTCTTCGAAACTCTATTTTGCTGTAATGAAAAAATCTGCAAACTCAAAGGATTCGATTTCCTTTGTTATTCGACGCTTTGAGGTGAAAATGCGAGGGTCGGGAGGGAAGGAAAGAAGAAAGAGAACTTATTTTCCGTGGTAGAAAAGCAATTTGGGAAGGAAAGGCTAAAGGCACGAAAGGTCAAAGGAACCGTAACGGCACGAACAGAGGAATGGCCGGTGTAACCAAAATCGATCAGCGAGCAGAGCTTACAGCAAAACGTAGATAGGCGAATGGCTGATACCTAGACGTTGGATTTTATGACTTATTGACTCTCGTCCGTGTTTACCGGACTCAGTGCGACGGCCATGCGGCGCCAAGCGCCGAGAATGCGGCCACCTTTGCGAGCAAACGTCCGATGGAAACCCACACATCCGACCGACTGGCCGATCGATCGATCTCATTTTTCCCCTGCTGCGCCTTGTTTTCCGATTTCTCGCCACCTTGACAGGCTGGATCATCGTTGCCAGCCGATCCTTATCGACCGTCCATCTGCGAATCTTAATCTCTCTTCGTATCCACGTTGTACTTGGACGTTAATCCTAGAATATTTACGCCAGGCTCTAAACTACGTCGCGACCAACTGCAGGAAATTCTTCTACGTTGCTACTCGTGCGATATTTTTCCAGCTGTTTCCAATTTTCATTTAGGATATCACGAGTATACGCACCGGTCTAATTATTTAAATCATTAACTTATTTTACGCTGTCTTCTTGGTTAATAAAATATAAGGAAAGTATTAGAAACCTAAACCAAAAATTGAATCGTTGGAGTAAGCTTTTTGGTTACTTTTGAATGACGTATTTGTTGTCCGAAACTTTTAGTACTTGGAAGTAGAATATTCGTGATTTGGACCACTCTCATAATCAGCGGCACACGTTACCAGTTTCATCGGTGGACGTAATTAGGGATCGTTTGTCTTGAGTCACATAATTTTGTATGTGCCGGTGATTACGAGAGTGGTCTAATTTTAAGTATCGAATCGGATTGAAATGAGTTTATCGCATAGTTTGCGCTATTCTCTTTTACGTTGGAATGTAATTAAACTATTCTTACCTAAAGATGTAAATAAAGAGAAAAAAAGGAACTAAAAATAGCGATGAATTGAATCGTTATAGTGAAC
The DNA here is from genome assembly GCA_002201625.1 of Euglossa dilemma. Lineage (NCBI taxonomy): Eukaryota > Metazoa > Arthropoda > Insecta > Hymenoptera > Apidae > Euglossa > Euglossa dilemma. The sequence continues at coordinate 892,903 of NIJG01000009.1, forward strand.
TTTTTGGTTAATTTTTGAATTTGTGAAGTATTTGTAGCCCAAAATTTGTAACACTTGGAAATAGAATATTCGTGATTTAGACCACTCTCATAATCAGCGGCACATGTTACTAGTTTCATTGGGTGGACGTAGTTAGGGATCGTTTGTCTTGAATCACAGAATTTTGTATCTGCCGCTGATTACGAGAGTGGTTTAATTGTAAGTCGTACACATCCCGTTCCGAAATATTTAAATTCCGCGCTTTGAATATGTCGTAAATTAAAAAACATTAATTACAAAGTTACGAACTCGATTAAAAGTAATTCTATTTTATTATAATATAAATGAATGCAATCCAAAATACGAGGTAAAGGTGTTTCTTTTGAATTTTTGACTTAGATCACTTGCATAAGTACGTGTAGTCATTTGTACGAGATTGTTTTTGATTGATTCAGATAAAGTAGCTACAAATTTTAACTTGTTTTCTATACTATTGTGCTGGAATATTAAACTCAGAGTATTTTTGACTTGCTCGAGTCTAGACTTGAATTTGTCGCAATGAACTGAAGGAATTTTTTGAACTGCTTTGTTTATTCGTGATGGTAAATTTGATTTTTGTTTTTCTGGTTAAGGCATTATGAATATTTTAGAAATTTTATANTTTGACTTAGATCACTTGCATAAGTACGTGTAGTCATTTGTACGAGATTGTTTTTGATTGATTCAGATAAAGTAGCTACAAATTTTAACTTGTTTACTATGAATATTTTAGAAATTTTATAGGTGGAAGTAAGATGTGGTCGTTTGTGATAAATTAATTTCTATGGTAGAGTGTTCGAGCGAGTTTATCTGTCAGTCATTAATTAGCATTTTCACGGGGTCACGATTTTAATCCTTTAACGTAATGACGAGTATTAACATGCGAAAAAAAGGTAACATTTTTCACTGTAAAAATTGAAATTTTAGTATGAAATAAAAAAACATGTTTTTTTATCACAGTAAAGAAATATAATTGACAATAATTCTTTTCATTTTCAGGATAATATTATTATTTTGCATTTTAATTAATTCGTTAATTACATTTTAATTAAATTACATAATTTTTCTGAATATTTTTGTATTAATGCATTTTTGGAACGATAAAATCTTTGGTTTTTTAAATAAATTAACTGATTAAATTATTTGTCAATCAGATTGAAATCTACAATAATTGTGTCTATCCCGTCTTTGACGAGTATATTCGTCGACATTCGATTGTAATTACATATCTAGTTAAATGTTTCCACAATACAGTTGTATTATTAAACAATAATTAATCAATTTACTTGAAATGGCTGCGAACATCAATTTGTTTCGTATTTTATACCAAAATCTCAGGGTATCTACATCATATTTGAATTATAGACGACCTGGTGAAATTTCTTGATTTTTAAGCTGTCACTAAAAATATTTTGGAAATATTTGAGAAATTTTATACATGTAATCAAGAAATGGTTGTTTCTGGCGAATTAATTTCTACATTGTAATATTCGAGTAAGTTTATCTATCGATATTACTTGTCACTCGGTACGAGATTGCGACTTTAATCGATTCAGGTTGGGTAGATGTAATTGCTGATAAGCCTCGAGAAAGGTGAATACCTAGAATTCCAATGGCACTTTCATCTTTATCGTTCGAGAATAAGATTTTGGGACGATACGATAAATATAAAAATATTTAGCTGTTTTTGGAAAGTATTATATGATTGGAATTAAACGGAATGGTCAAACTTTTATTTCGGTTACCTTAATATGGTAATATAGTTATGAAACAATTCGATTAATATTCGACATCTAGCTGTAGCGTATTAAGTAATACTTTGACCCAATTAATTGTTTTTACATCAGTGTAAGTGAAGTTAAATTATAATCTTAGAAAAAGTCCTTATCGAGTGTCAATATTTGAGGGAATCATTTAGAATCATTTCTTGAAACTCTTGAAATTGAAGACACAAAAACTACAATCTTACATATTTATTTAGATAAGAAAAAACCAAGCTGCTCTTTCATCTTTAAAAATATTCCGATGAAATTCGAATCAGTTACAACAGCAAACATCGTTGTTGTATATTACCAAATTCCAAACTTATTATACTCATATCATAAGTATATTAAAATATTTACACAGATAATTAAGTAAATTTAATATTCAATATTTAAATATTTACACGAAACATCAAATATCGCTATTAATTTATTACAACAATTTTTTACAATTTCTTTACAATTTCAAATTTAATTACAACGAACAATAAATCAATTAACTAAAAATATAATAACAGAAAAGGAAGCATAATAATACTATTTTGTATGAAATGTTATTTCTCCCAAAAATAAGAAAATGGAAATGGAAATAAATAGGAAATGAAGAAATCAAAGGAAATTAAAAAAGAAAAGGAAATTATTATAAAAAGAGAGTTAAGATTCTTGAGATGCAATGAGAAACAAATAAACGATTTCAATAATGACGTAAAAATGCGTGTACACAGTTTGTCTGGATGGTGTAAGGCTGCGCCGAAGGAAAGAATGTCGAAGAGAGAAAACAAGTGTCATGCGAGTATAGCAAATAACTGGGGGATTATTATTTTATTGGCACGACGATTGCAACGGTTATCTGTGTGATCGGTAAACAAGAACGCGCTCTTTTCCCGTGAAAACGAAAGAATGGAATGTTGATCGGTGCCACCCCACCGGAAGCCACCTTTAGTCGATCGCCGCTCTGCAACTCTCTGTTCCTATCTTCGTGTTTGGGTTCTTTCCACGTTGTGCAAAGGCTCGGGGAATTTTGAAATGTTGAAAGAAGAATAATGTTTCATGCTTCGAGGAAAACGCTATGTCATTGTTTGATGGCATCGTTAGATATCTTGCAACGGATATCTTAAGAAATCGGAGGATACTTGTTAGGATAATAAGCTTGTTATTAAATGTGTCACTAAATTTTTGGTGATGAGAAAGATGTAGAAAATTTCTTGATTTTAGTCGGATTTGGAAACTTTATTAAAGGTTTAACATTGAAATGTGTATGTCTAGTAATATATCGATAATTTTATTATTATATTTCTTGTTTGACAAAAGGAACGAAGGAGTAAATAGATATTTATATTCTTAGTTTGAGATTGAAATATATTAAGGATGAACCTCTCAGTTTTGAAATGTTAATAGGTGGTTCTGGTAATGTTGGGATCATTATCAGATTTGTCAATTAATAGTAACAATGAAAAAATATTAAATACCCAAACTAGTAATCTAATGTCAATATTGAGTTTATCTGTCAATGATAATTTAGACGTTCCGTTTATTAATTATATAANTTATTAATTATATAATATTAAAATAAATTATAGATAATTAGATAGATAGATAATTTTAATAATATTAATAAAATTATTATTAAATTTGTTGTCTAATAATAGAAACGAAGAAATTTAACTAATATGAGAGTCAACGAATGAATTTTTTTTTATATCTGTATATCATTTTTTTAATTCTATGAATCTTTAGATATCGTTTTGATAATAGGTGCACCAGTTACATAATTATAACAAAATTCAATCCAAAATTATTGCTGTTTAAAAATGGACTCTGATGCCAACATTCTAATCAGACATTTTTAAATTATACTTATCTTTCTCTCTTTCTATACATTTGTGCTTGGCTACTTATATATAACATTCCAAAGACTTATCTTCGCGATTAAAAATTTGGAAAGTGAAATTTCGTGTCGGAGACGTGGTGATTAATTAGGCTATCTTTATCCGGATACTAGTAGCAATTAAAAAGATATCACTTTTCTTCAATTTTTTCTATTTTCATTTATAATACAAAGCCGAGAATTGATCCTATGTTTCTTGCGTTACATATATGAAATACTTTAGTGTTGACTAATTTAGGTATTTTACAATCTATTTGATCAAGTTTTATGCAACTAAGGAAGTACCCTGAGTAACAGTTTCCTGTTACCATTTCCTATAAATTTCCCCGTAGGATGACACTTCTTATCGATCTCTTTGTTATTAGAGATGACATGTTATAGAAATATTTTTAATATCAAATGAACCGATTTCCGGCATAACTTGGAAGTTATTATCTACGTAATTTCTTTCTAATGATTATTCATTTTTTATTTCAAATTCGGATCGAAAAGTGGTAATCATTAATAATACTTTCATTAATTGAAGTAAGGTACATGAAATATTCTCCGAAAATATTGTATGTGGAAAATGATTTCAAATTAAGGTAGGAAACCTACAGTCGGTTATAATATTAGACGCTTGGAAGCATATAAAAATCTGTTACAGAAATTTTATTTAAGATCAATTGTTAATAACATTTTCACGAGCTAACGTATGAATAAAAGGTATGAAATCAATTCTCTGAAAATAAAATATAAACGAAATAATTTCAAATTAAGGTAAAGGCTGGAATATAATATATTTTGTCCTGAAAACTAAATTAAATTCAATTCTAGGGAGTCAATATAAAATATATTATTAATGATACTTTCATCAACTGAATAAGACGTAAATAAAATTCGGATTATACCGGTTTAGTTTATTATTATTATAGATTATTAAACATAATTTCATTAACCGAATAAGAGTTTAATCTAAGAGACAATTTCATTAAATTAACAAGAATCAATTATAATTTTCATTGCAAAGGATTGATCTAAAATATATTATTAATACACTTTCATGCAGTACATAAAGGTTAAACAATTAAATAAAAATCAAATAAAACTCTGACCATACAGGTTAAATCTAAAATACATTATTAAAGATACTTTCATTAATTCAATAACAGGTTTAATCTAAGGCACATTATTAATGACATAGTCATTAATTAAAGAAAAATGAAATAAAATTCTGATTTCAGAGTGACTTCCGATTAATCTAGAATACATTACTAAAGATATTTAATGAATATAGAGTTGGATCATATTCTCTACAAATGAAATACAGAGGAAATTAATACAGAAATTAAGAAGAAAATGGTATTGTAAAACGACGAATAATCAAATATTGCACACAAGTATAAAAATTATGTTGCTCTTGTCAGAAATAAAAATCGACAATACGATCAATTAAGGTGTCAAGGAAAACGCAAATGTTAGTAAGGCGGGTACACAGTAGTGGTGCGATCGCGCGTGTGCGTGAGAATGAAAAGGAGGATGTCCTGAGATTTGTCACTGTCGCGATCCATTCGGTCGTGATAATATTCGCAAGACGAATTGGTCCCGGTTTCTCGAGCTTTGCCGGACAACTTCACACATGTGCAATGTCGATGACAGAGCTAGATACGCTTTTCCGACCACCCACTGTCGCCAAACATTTTGAGTAACTGTATTTTGACTAATTTCAATAAAATAATCATTTTAGTGAAACGTGCGTTAACTTTTTCGGTACTGTCGACGGATATATCCAAAATGAGTCGTACTCTACTGGGTAGAGCAACAATCATTTAATTATTTTGCGAGATAATTTTATTTTCTTTGCAAAATACAAAGATGATATCCAATCCCTTCTTCAACGTTCAAGTTAAATACAAAATTTTGGTCTCTCTAATTAATAGCAAAAAGGTAAAGGTTCAAGTGTTTAATCACTAGTAGATTTGTTATTTATTCAAGCAAGTAATCGAAATTGAAAATTTATTTTGTGTTATTATTCTTATGATATAACAACTATACAAATGTTAAATTCTGCTTTGATTAATAAAAAATACCACTCAGTCTGTAATTTAATAATTTTGTGAGATATTTTTATTTATTTTCTTATTTTTATGCATAACATAAGAATGATATCCAGTCCCTTCTTTAACATTCAAATAAAATAAAAATTTCTGGACTCAATAATTAATATTAGAAAGATTAGAATTCAATTATTTGTCTAAAGAAGTCGATTTGCTATTTACTCATAAAAATATAATCAAAATTAAAAATTTTTTTCGTGTTTTATTATTACTTTAATATAACAAGTGACTATAGAAATGCTGAAATTCTGCTTGAATGTATAAAAATAGCGCTAAGTATGTTGTTCAAATTGTTTAACTTTCGAAGTTGACAGAATAATGTATGTTGATATAATTTTTATAAATTCATACTTGTGGTTTAGAATCTTTTTTGTCACCATTGTCTTTAACCATAAATATTTAAAAAACTTATCGAACATCTCTTTTTATGATGCTATATATTCATAATGAATGCAGCTGAATCTACGATTATACAGAGTTTCAGCTAAATTTGTGCCCTAAATGTCTTACACTCTTCTAGTAAGACCTATTGGAATATATTCGTTATAAATGAAATTATACAGGGTGAGAATTAATGTAAAATTAATTAATATTAATTTTAAATTAATATNTTTAGCTCTAAAAAATTCTCTTCGTAATATACTTGTTAATTTAAAAATATGTTGCACTGTATTTTAATAAATACTAAATCTACTGAAAAGACATTTAAAAATATGCAAGAATAATCAAGTGCGTTAAAATTATTATTATCAATTGCTGTTACCATCAACTTTATTATATAATATCAATTAAATGAAGACAAAAGAAATGATTAAGAAATGAATAGCAGCGATATTAAAGAAATTTGTGCATAAAGATAATGTGTACCGTATCGTGGAAAAAAACGTTCACATAACTCTATATCGTGGATTAATTCGGAATAACATCGATGATAAGGCTGTTAATCTTAACCATGGCCGATATTATTCGAGCATTGCGTTGATCTACCAGCAGTATGAAATTGTTTGATGGTGTTACGAGCAATCACTTAAATTGCCGAACTACGAAACGATAAAAATAATTCAGTCTCTCGATAAATGATCGTTTATCTGTAAATAGCGGAAAAAGTTTACTATAAAATATTTAAACAATTTGTTAAATTCTTGAAATATGCATATTATTAAATTCAATATATAATTTATACTTTACTTAATTTTGATTTTACGATTATAATCGAAATTAGTATTGTATAAATACTATAATATAAAACGAATAATGTGAAAAAACGTTACCAAAAATTACTATAAAATAAATGATTTAAGATATAACATTGTATGGATATATAAAAGTTGAAACCAGATATGAGTTGTTGTAAAAATTTAATCGGAAAAGGTCATTGATAAAATGTTGATTTTTATTGATATGCGTTACGATCATGATCATATTTGAACCAAATTTATCACAAAATGCAGTAATTGAAAAATTTCATTTTTTATCCGTTTTGATTTCGAATGATAACTATAAATGAGGAGAATTACTTTTGGTCACGAATAACCATTGTCACAGAGAGGATTTTATTTTAATTATCGATAACGAAGATTTAGGAAGTACACTTTTCCTCGTCACTTTTAACCATTGTCTTTATTTATAATTTTCATTATTCTTATAGACAATTAATACCCATCAACAACGAGAAATTAGTTACAAAACTGCTAAATATTTACGGGAAAAAAGTAAAATAGAAAATATTGCATTTTAATATTTTTATTATAACATATTCATGATAATCAAAGCAAAATCATGATTACGATAATGATCATTCGGAACCAAAATCAGTTATCTATCGTTTATAATAATTATTCGAAGCTAAAATAGATTTCTTTCGTCCGTAATAAAATTTTATAATTGAAAACAATTTTTGTCATTTATAACGATTACCGATAATTCAACAAAATTTTGTTCATCTGCAACGATAAAAATCTAAATCATTGACTAAAAACTAAAATCATTTACACAAATGTGTAACCAATATTTTGGTTACAAATGTTACGATTTCAGTTGAGATATACTGCAAAGTTTGATTATGTCAGTATGATTATAGAGCTTATGTTAGCTATCAAAATGGTAGAAACTGCTGTTAAAAATAGTTTCGATAAACGTTATAAATAAATTCTACACACACCAAACCCAGTTCATTCATAATCTTTATCAATGTTATAATCACGTGTAACGACTACAAATATTTCTTTCTGGTTTCTAAAAAATATCGTATAGCTGATTAAGAATAAATGAAACTACTGCGACGTTACCGATACGAAGATATCACACAGCTGGATATCTTAGCCAGTTAAATGACTCGTCACTGTACAACGCCACGCCTTGGTGTGTTACTATTTTACAGAAGCAGGAGCAAAAATCTTTTTTTGATCGTGAAAGGAAAAATAGTTACGAAGCTTTTATCGGAATTCGACAATCGACTCGCGATAATCATTGATAATCTAACTAATCTTATAGATCACTTCCTAATCTAGCCTTCATCTCGAGTGGCGACTCTTCTGAGAATTCTTCACGATTTTCTGAAAAATTTTCCGAATTCTTGATACGTTAGCGCCACGAACAGGAAGTGCATGGATTAAAGTTAAAAAAAATGCTGAACAAGCAGTTATAGATAATTATCTTTCGTGAATAAGTTTCTGTGTAGATTATTCAATTAGATTAGATTATTCAATAACTAACATCAGATTTTTATATTGTACTTTTTTTTTCAATACAAAACAGCTTTTTGGAAAATTAAATATTATACAATTTCATGCTAATTAGACTCAGTAGTTATCCATAAGATGCTCAAGAAATATAGTCAAACACGATCAGTGCATTATTTGACAAAACTTTTTTTGTTTAAAAGAAAATTATTATTAGTTTATATTCATTGCCTGNTTTTTTGGTTAACCGAATATTTAGTTATGTGTAAATTATAAATACATATAGAAATATGTGAAAGGAAGGTACGATATTATGACAGCTACAATTGTAAACAATAAAATTGAGAAACTTCGTGAATATTATTTGGATATTTGTGTCTCATATTTTCACATATTAGACTATACATGTTCAAATATTTTACGACGTACTGCATACTAATAACGTGACGATATGTAATGTAACCAATATATGACGGAAAATAGAATTCATTTATGTGAATTATATGATAATATTTCATAAATTTAGTAATGAGTACTTAATAATATCAATAAATTACTTTTTATGTCTAATACACTTTTATTAATATAAAACATTTATTTTATATAAAAATATAATAAGGACTATTCAATTGCTATTCATAGTTACAAAATTAGAATTCATCAGGTTAGTTTTATTCTTATAACAAATTTATTAATATCGACTAAATTATTGTTTCCAACTGGAATAAAAAAAATGTACAGGATGATTCATTAAATGCTGCTTATTCACTGATTGTGTTAATATCAATGGTGACATGTGAATATGAAAAGGAAAGTACAAAAGTAAACTAAAACACCTATTTGGTATACTTTTGCGAGTATTTCAATATCTTGCCATAATTTGCAAATCCGGAGAAAATAAAAATATGTAACTTTCCTTATAAATATTCGTTTACTCGCTGAAATTTTGCAAATAGGTAAATATAATATTTACTCATCTCGTTCTCACTGTGTTGAAGAAAAAATTTGAAAAAGATTTGAAAGCATGGTAGATTTCTAATGTAAACAATGTAATTCTTAAAATCATAGAAATTATAGCAAGAGTAGGGCAGGGATACCTAGAAATTGCAATGAAAATTAAAAATCGGAATCGAGATAATGATTGCATGATGAAATCGTCGAGTGTATTTCACTTTTAAAACTGTCTTAAAGTACACACATACTTGTGTGATAAATTCATTATCAATTTCTCACAGTCGAAACATAACCAGTTACCTACATTCATTTAACCCTTTGCAGCGACTGAGAGGCGAGTTTATTCTTCTAGGGATAAGTCGCCATTTAATAAGATTCTAAAGGTCGATATTAATTAATATATCAAAGGTAAAATTACCCAACGTACGTGGAATATCAAAATAAAATAAGACTATGTCTCAATTTGCCCACGATTTCTTATTTACCATTTCAAAAATGTCGTCGATTTTATGGGAGAAATTCTTCGAATTACTAGTTTTCTGTAACAAAAAGATCGTCGAGTGCAAAGGGTTAAATTACTAGACCTCACCACTAAGTTAGCAGATTCTGCAGTCAAAATCATTACATGATCTTTTATATGAGATACAAAGAACCACACGTTCCCTAAGAACACCTTACAAAATTCTGAAAATTTGCTGTAAAGATACAAATATACGAAAAAATAAGTTTGAAGAAATTAAGTTATCAAACGATTACAGTTGGAACCGTTGAGTAACGTACAAAGTTATAACAGCTTCCTGGTTTTCGACTATTACGAGGCATTAATTACCAAGTTTTCACGTTTGTTCGTTCCTGTAGCGATTTGTGACAGGAAACCATGTATTTTCTTTAAAAAAGAATACTATTATATTCTTATTATTATATTGACATTAGATTTACGGAACCTGTAAATTTAACAGATGGGTTGCTCCAATTATACGACATTAACTAACTTATATTAAGTCTGTTAACACTAGACTTACGGACGTTTTTTTATAGACCTACTTTTATGGAGACCCATTAAATATGCAGTTAAAGAAAACCACATATTTTCTTTAAAAAAAAGACCGCGAATTTAATTTAAAAACAATTATAATATCAAACTTAATACAAGTTGATTAAATCTATTAATATTGTATAATTCGAGCAATTCACCAGTAAAATCGACGGGTCCCGTAAATTTAGTGTTAATATAATAAAAAGAATATAACAATATCGTTTTTTTAAGAAAATACGTGATTTGCTTTACCCTTAACCCATTTGCATCATTAAGCGGAATAATCCACACCGAATAATCGTTACTAGTCTATTTTAAATTTATTTACCGTGCAACTACCTTCAAATATAAAAATTAATGTTATAAAATCGTATAATATAATTTGATTTTAGACTACGTATAATTTTTGGTTTAAATATAAACAAGAGTTTGTTTATTAGGTTTAATTTCAATCGAAGGCTTGACAGTGAGGATGCAAATGGGTAAAATCTGATGGGTGTCTGTATAAATAGGTATACGAAAAACAGCCATAAAACTAGCATTAAAACCCTTTCGCTCCGACAGGCGTATATATACGCCCTCGAAGAATGACCGTTCATATACGAAGGACGTATATATACGCTCGGGAAAATTGGGCGCTGAGGTACGAAAAGCGTATATATACGTTCATACCAAATTTACTTTTAAATTTGTATATTTTAAAAAGTAAAATGATATTACTAAATATAATAAATATTAGGTCGTCCCATAAGTTCGTTCCTATTTACATTCCTCGTCGCAATTTATAAACTATATCGATGATTAACGTCTTTGTCAACGAAATAGGAAGAAGTCGTAGAACAAAAGGACGACTAAATTTTTTCATAATATTTAAAGGTTTATTCGACATATAATTTTAAATGGTAAAAGTAAAAACCGGAACGAATTTATGGGACGACCTAATATCATAATAAAATTTCGAAAACAAGAAGCGACTTCTACTTCATTCGTAATCTTCCGTACCTCAACGTCAACTACTCAGTAATATGCTCCGTACACAGCCGTCACATTTTGTCCTAAGCGTTTCGGAGCGAAAGAGTATAACCTTTTAGGTATGCTATAGTGGTTTTCGCGAATATCATCACTCTGAACAACGCGCTACTATAATGACTTTCGTGGATAGTACCATTTTTCACAGTATTACACGTTTGTTCCTTTATTTCTCATTTATTTCGCCTAAACCGTATTAATTTGGATTATTCATTCAGAACTCTATTCCCACGTAACATCGTAGAAGAAATCATGATGAACGGTTTTTGTGTCATCCGCGACTATGTGTTTCGTACCTAAAAGGTTAAACCGCGGCGAAAGAGCGCCCTTCCGCGCGGAAGTCGGAAGTCGACCGACAGCCTCTTCCACTTACGCCTGTGTACTGGACCGTTCGGTTTTATGGACAGTAAGATCGGGCTGATCCCCAATTAAATGACTCTTAGCCGCAGCTTATGCGAGACATCTCGATAAGACGGCTTTGCGCCAGTACTTGCGCCAGACGGGTACTTGGCGCTTGCGTGAAGGGCCGCGTTAAGTCACCTGATTAACTGCGCGCGCATTCGCGCTGGCCAGTCCGACGGACACGTGGGCCACGGCACGTCGACACGTGCACTTGGTAACCTTCGTTCGCCGGACCACGTGGTGCCACCGTCTCTCTGCTCTTTCGCGACTCTACGCGCTTTTCTCCGACCGGCAGATCGATAATTCCGCTCCGCACACGTTTGTTCCCGGTAAGCTGCCGCGTACTTACTCGCAGACGAATCATTGTTATTCCGTTACCTTCGATAATGAACACGGTTCACTCAGCTTCGCGGAAACGTTCTCTCTCCGGCGACATCGCTTGTTATTCGTCATTCCTATTTGTTTAAACTCTTGTTGCTGCAGCGATAATTTATTATTTTGTTTCCTTTCGTGCAATGTACCTACGCTATTAGCGCAACGGGCACGCGATTCTTCCCGCGACGATGTTTTCAGGCAGGATCGTATTACTTCGCCGATCTTTCCCGCTGTATTTTTCGGCCGGCGATTTAACGTTGCCGAACAAAGCGATTCACCGCCTCTGACTCATTTGCTAAGACGTGAAATTTTTCTTAGTGTTCTAAGGACACCGGAAGATTCTAAAAGACATTTTGTAACGCGTTTCTTATGAAAATCGCGCGTGACCTGACAAAGAAGATTTTCCGTTTGGATACGTGTTCACTTGCAGATGTAATAATGAGAAGCAATTTTTTTTTTAATGTAATCTAATGGAAGGTTCTTTTTAGACACTGTAAAGATTAGTATTATTAAATAGTAAATGTAGAATTATTTAATCAGTAGTTTTTATATTGTAGATAACTTCAATGATATTTTTGTTATGACGGTATTTTCTTGTATAGTATACGATACATTGTATTTACAGGGATTCATAGTAGACTATCTATCACGAGATTTAGTTCGTGGAACTTCTATTTCTATCAGACACAACATTGCAGTATTAAAAATACGTTATGTCATTTAAAAAATGTTTATCTCGATATAGTGCTTCCATAATACGTGTTTTCTCTCATGATTCATGGTAGTCTGTGTATAAAATTATCTCCGAAACTACGTATAAAATCGATCGATTTTTAATTTTGAACACAAATTACGGCGAAGGAAAATAATTTTTTAAAGATCATATTTTTTGTTCAACTGTATGAGAGAAAATAAAATAGAATAACTATTCACTGTAATTAATATTCATATGCAGTACAACTGGTGTGGTACTTTCTTTTCGACGAAAGAAAATTCCAATACAAATAATAGAATTTAATTTTCCTTCCGGAATTATTTCCACAGACTTTAATTTTCCTTTGTCCGTCCAGNTATATTATCTCGAAATTATTATTAAATGTCCAATTTAATGACATTCTAGAGATTAAATCACCGTAATTACATAAAACACGCGATCGTGAAATAACGGAACGATTTATGAAGAAAAACTTTATCGTAACAGCAATAATTTGCTGTTAAATTTCGTTACGCATGGGGAACAAATTTTCAGCCTATCTCCTTGTTCGCGCGAACACGTTCTCGGCACGCAATTGTTTTGCTTTTATTATCGTCCCGCGATTTTCGTTCGCACTTTCAACTCGCGTGACCGTGGATATACGCGCGAATAATCGGTCGTTATTTCCCGTGTTACTTGCCAAAACGATAAACCGCATTCAAATTCCGCGAATTTCATTTCTAACACCGGAATTCATACGATCCGCTCCATGGATAATGGCGTCTGCCAACAGAGCGCTGGATGATAGAGCGAAGATGGGACGAAAGGAGGAAAATATAGCGACCGAGTGGTTATGGGAATTACTGTTAGCGGCACATCCATTGGAAACAGAGCACGCGCTCATCCTATCGCGGTTTGGTACCGGTATAGGTGTATCTGCAGACAATAAATAAGGCGCGATAACGAGAGAGTAACGACAGCGGACGAAGTGCAATCTTATCGAAGGCACGCCGATGTCTCGAATTTATTTTCCAATCAGCGGCGGTGTTTCTATTATAAGTACGATTGCCGACCGAGCATAGGCATCCATGTGGGTACGAACACGCGTGTGTATGTATGCATCCGGTGACATTGCGATTTAAAGCGAGCTTCAATGTGACTCCGATATCTCTTATTATACGTATACCGTGTTGCTTCAGGGAAAGGAACTGGCGAGACTGGACTTCGGCTTTGCAATATTCTATGGACGTTGTGTATTATTGCTTAGAACAGCACGAGGCTTATCTAGAATAGGCGAATTCCTTATTCCAAGCGCAGTATCGTTGGTTTAGATAGACAGGTCCAGAGATAGATGAAATTGACGTTTGAAGTATTGATGAGGATTTAAACGGTTGTTATGAATTATTCCTATTTACCAAATCTAAATAGAACCGAAAGAAACTCGCTTAGAATAGGTACAGTGTCTTTAAACCAGCGATAGATGAAATTGATCTTGACGTTTGAAGTATTGACGTAGATTTAAACGGTTGTTACGAATTATTGCTATTTGTCTACTCTAAATAGAACATGACGAGATTTAGCTAGAACAGGTGCATCCTTTACTATCGGTACGCTATCGTTGTTTTGGAGACGAGAATAGATGAGACTGGTTCTCGTGTTTGAAATATTGTATCAACGTGGATTTAAACGGTTGTTACGAATTATCGCTATTTGCTAATTCTAAATAGAGCAGGAGAAAATTCGTTTAGAATAGGTACGCTATTGCTGGTTTAGAGACACCGATAGATGAAATTAGTCTTGACGTTTGATGTATGGATGTGGATTTAAACGATTGCGTTAGGAATTATTGCTATTTGCTAATTCTAAATAGAGCAGGAGAAAATTCGTTTAGAATAGGTACGCTATTGCTGGTTTAGAGACACCGATAGATGAAATTGGTTTTGACGTTTGAAATATTGACGTGGATTTAAACGACTGTGTTAGGAATTATTGCTATTTGCTAATTCTGAATAGAGTAAGAGAAAATTCGTTTATAATAGGTACGCTATTGCTAGTTTAGAGACACCGATAGATGAAATTGGTCTTGACGTTTCAAGTATTGACGTGGATTTAAACGACTGCGTTAGGAATTGTTGCTATTTGCTAATTCGGAATAGAGTAAGAGAAAATTCGTTTAGAATAGGTACGCAATTGCTGGTTTAGAGACACCGATAGATGAAATTGGTCTTGACGTTTGATGTATTGACGTGGATTTAAGCGCTTGTGTCAGGAATTATTGCTATTTGCCAACTCTAAATAACGCGTGAAGAGATTCAACTAGAACAGGTGCATCCTTTACTATCAGCATACTATCGTTGTTTTAGAGAGAGAAACAGATTAAACTGGACATCGCGTTTGAAATATTATATCAACGTGAGTTTAAACGGTTGTTACGAATTATCGTTAGTTGCTAATTCTAAATAGAGCAGGGAGAAACTCGTCTAAAGTAGGTACACTATCGCTGGTTTAGAGACAGGTTCAGAGATAGATGAAATTGACGTGGATTTAAACGGTTCTTACGAATTATTACTATTTGCCAACTGTAAATAGAGCGTGAAGAGATTCAGCTAGAACAGGTGCATCGTTTACTATCGGTACACTATCGTTGTTTTAGAGTGATGAATATATGAGTCTGGACCTCATGTTTGAAATATTATATCAGCTTGAGTTTAAACTGTTGTTACGAATTATCGTTATTTGTTAATTCTAAATAGAGCACGAGAAAACTCATGTACATTTGATATAATATCACTGGTTTAGAGAGAGGAGAAGATGAGATTGAACTTTACATTTGAGATATTATCGTACGTGGATTTAAGTAATTGTTATGAACTCAATTATAAATTGGTTTGTGCATATGGTTGAAATAAAAAATGCTCCTTGTCAATTTCCATGATTTTTCAGAACAAGAAATAAATGCTTTGCCATCTTCGATTTGTTTTTGCAGAATCAGCAAATCTTTTCTGTATTATTATTCAGTAAATATATCATTTTCTATAATACCGATTCTACGATAACGCGAGTCTTACTTTTAGTTACTAGTATGCGTTGTTATTTGAAAATAAAAAATATTTATAAAGGTCATTTCTCTTGCGAATATTTCAATTATTTCTATTTATCGATTTGAATAGATCACGTGGAGACTTGTGTAAACCAGTTGACTCTCTTATTACACGTATGATATAGCTGCTACAAAGAAAGGAACAAACAACAGTGGACATAACATGGAATTAGATAGTTATGAATTATTGCTATTTGTTGATTTTAAATAGAGCATGGAGAGACTTATGTAAACCAGTTAAGTCTTTTATTATACGTATAACCTCGATGTTTCGAGCAAAGGAACAGATAAGAATGGACTTTACATTTAAAGTATTAACGCGAATTTAATCAGTGGTTATAAATTATTAATATTGACCGATTTTAAATAAAAGAGTCTTGCGTAAAGCAGGTGAAATACGGAAATAAGATGTTCGAAACTTTCATGGAAATATAGCAAACATATATCACGTACACTGGTTATCAAAATATGTACAAGTTTGTTCCGATAACTCAAATTTGTTTACCCATTAAGTTCACAATATTCCTCATTTGCATTGATTACAAAGTTTTTGCAGTACTATCGCTTGTTATTCCAGATAAAGATGGGAACTAATTATTTTTATCTCAGCCAATTGCAAATACTGGTAAAATGAAATTTGAAAAAAGAAGGAAAAAATCAGGTAATGAACTGTACTCGATAATTTTCTTAATTATAGCGTTTCATTGTACTTGATGATCTTCGTCTTTCGTGTTCTGATAATTTCAAAAAACCAACGCGACTAGATTCTATTTATGGTGTTGATCCTTGGCAGAGTTTACATTGTTCCATGTTATTTGCCAAGTGCAAATATTGGTAAAATGAAAATTGGAAAAAAGGAAAAAATCAAGTAATGAACTGTACTCGATAATTTTCTTAATTATAGCGTTTCATAGTACTTGATGATCTTCGTCTTTCATGTTTTGATAATTTTAAAATACAAACGCGATTAGATTCTATTTATGGTGTTGATCCTTGGTAGAGTTTAGATTGTCTCGTATTACTTATCAAGTGTAAATATTGGTAAAGTGAAAATTGGAAAAAAAAAAAGGAAAAATGAAGTAATAAATTGAACTCGATAATTTTCTTAATTGTGGCGTTTCATAGTATTTAATGATCTTTGTCTTTCGTTTTTTAATAATTTCAAAATACCAACGTGATTAGATTCCCTTATGGTGTTAATCCTTGGCAGAGTTTACATTGTTCTGTGTTATTTGCCAAGTGCAAATATTGGTAAAATGAAAATTGTAAAAAAAGAAAAAATGAAGTAATGAACTGAACTCGATAATTTTCTTAATTGTGGCGTTTCATAGTGCNATATTGGTAAAATGAAAATTGTAAAAAAAGAAAAAATGAAGTAATGAACTGAACTCGATAATTTTCTTAATTGTGGCGTTTCATAGTGCTTGATGATCTTCGTCTTTCGTGTTGTGATAATTTCAAAAAACCAACGCGACTAGATTCTATTTATGGTGTTGATCCTTGGCAGAGTTTAGATTGTTCCGTGTTATTTCCGTGTGCTTTTCAATCCACGGTTCAGTGATTGACGGCGAAGGAGTTGGAGGAGCATCAAAAGAGACCACGTGAATGGAAATCTTGTGAAACTCTCCGCGCTTTCTGCGAACAGAAAATTCATTCACACGTTCGCGTCGGTTTGAACAACAAGGGGACAGTCCGCCACTTATCGAGGCGCCGTCCTAAGGCGTCTATTACCTGTTTGCAAATATTACCTTCGTAGTTTAGAACGTTTCCTTCACGACGTTCCTGCATCGTTTCACTTCCCGACCCGTGTTTCGCTTGCAATCCCCTCGGTTACGGCTTCTTTAAAATCTTACGGTGGTACTCGTTCATTGAATTCTGCGTACTATCGAAAATTTCAATTTACGCGCCAATGGTGCTCTACCGCATTCGTTATACGTTTCCGTTATGCGAATTAATTCGTTTGATAATACCGCCGATGGTAAATTCTCCAACAAAACATGATTTTTCGCGCGATTGGTATTCTGTAATATTTATTATATATTTACTGTTACATAAATTAATTTGTAGTTATTAATTTGTTAATTTGTATAAATTAATATTAATGTTATTAAACCTTTGATTTTTTACGTAACTGGTATTCTATAATATTCGTTGAACATTTACCATTACGTGAATTAATTTGAATTTCGAAGTTTAGGAATTTAAATTTATGATCAACTGCTGCTTCATAACGTTCGTTATGCATTCATTATTGTATAAATCGATTCGCAAATTAATGTTATTAGGGAATTGAGGACATTTGAGAGAGGGTTCATGGACCATTTCTTGGTAATTCGTGTTTAATTATTAATAATTATCGTATATCGAGAAATATATACTCTCGAAATTTAAATTTAATATTCTGCCAATTAAGTTAAATGGGCAGCTTTTTATTTAT
>NIJG01000009.1:930378-952634 GCA_002201625.1 Euglossa dilemma
CGCCGCCGCCGCCGCCGCCGCTACGTCGTAGTTGTGCTCGTGCAGTGACAACGGCGTCGTGCTGCTACGTGTTGATCGTGTGAAACGGTCGAACGCGGACGCGGCATTGGCAACGAATCCAAGGGGAAGAAACCGTTCGCAACGGCTATCGATCTCTTTGCTTTTTCTCTCGCTTTTCGATTCCGCGACGACAACCACCGCGACGACCACTGCTGCCACGACGTGTCGGGGGAAAAGCGGGAAGAAGCTTGCGGCGTACAGGTCGACAGTGTACACCACCTCGAGGACACCTCGCGCCGAAAGGAGCAGCTCTCTCTCTATCTCTCTCTCTGTCTTTTCCTTGGGGCTTTTTTGCCTTCACCCTGGTCGCATCGTAACACGCCACTTTGGGCGAGCGCCAACGGTCCCCAGCAACGCACCGGGCCACCTCTAGTCACGACTATGTTGGCGCAAATCCAACTGCGCCCAGTGGTTCCGTGCTACCTGCGCTGCGCTGGGGTTCTTCTTACTACCGCCGTCGTTCCGTATACCACCGTGTAAGCCCAGTGCGAGAAAGTGAGCCGGAGGATCAAACGTTTCGGGGGTTGAACGATCGTCGCCGGATAAAGTGCCCGATGCGAACGAGGAGTTTGTCCCGTTGCGCGTGGATTTGCTGGATCGGTGGTGGGTGCGAGGGAATCGACCGCGAGCTAGTGTTTACGTCTGCCAGTGCGCGTTTCCCCTCGACTCTTCGTCGATCGTCCGCTTGGTCCAGGCCGAGCGCCAGGCAGCCGTGCAACGTGTGACATCGTGGTTCGCGAGACCCGCCAACCTTCCGACCTGCACCGGTGCACCTGGTACATTGACCCTGTCGTTGATCATCGATCCACGCGGCAAGAGTAAAACATTGTCGACGGTGACCGCGAAACAGTGCGAGCGGGATCGATCGGTGTCGCTGAGATTGCGAAGTGTGATCGAAGGGTATCCTCGACGGAAGAGAATCGAATAATAAAGAAGTCGCTGGATTGATGCAAGGATTTTGAAAGTAGCTCCAGAAGGCCAGCCCGACGCGATGCGTCGACGCTGCTGACGCAACGCGCCTGGATGCGTCTCACTTTAAGCACGTGAGTGACCGTTTTCCTTAATTTTCACCGAGTCCACGCGGTCATAACGCGATCGGCACGCAAGGACGTTCGATTTCCCCTCGAGGCGATCCCGTTGGCTCGTTCGAGGGCCTGTTTCTTTCCATCGGGATAGTCTAGCCGCGAGATCGCGTTAAGATGGTTCGAAGGGGATCGGATAAGAGAACGATCTCGACGTGTCCGCCACGATATTCGGATACTTGAACGCACGTTCTCGTGGCTCGTGATCGACACGGTGCGCGTTTCTTCGTCTACGGTGTCCGCTCTCGATCACCCCTTCTGTATGGTCGGTGGTAGCCGTGGTGCGGTAGCAGTGTTGCTGTTGGTGGTAGTGGTCGCGAGTGCGCACGCGACAACCGGTGGTGAATGATCCTGACTCCGGGCTGACAAAGGTTTTCGTATACGAATACTGGGATGACGTCCGCTTCGGATTACGCGCTCTCTTCACGATCTCGTCAATCTACATCGTCTAACGCGGAACCAAATGTAAGTGTCCCAGCACGCTCTCAAGTGTTCTAGTGCCTAGCAAACATCTTCGCCTCTGCTAACCGTGCCTACCGTTTCGTTCTCTCGTTCGTCCAAATCGCGCGACGCTGCTCGACCAACGGCCACGCTTTGGCCGCTCGAAAAGCGGACAGCTTTGGAAGATAGGAACGCGTATTCGAAGCCTCGCAGGAGACTCTTGGTCGAGTTGCGTGTACTTTGGATAACGGTGCTTCGGCTGGCAGGGGGTGAAGCGTCGGGTACTAGCGATACACTCCGCGGACCATGCAAATAGATGTATAACCTGGAACTAATATTTCCCGTTTTACGACACGCATCGAGAAAGTTACGTTATATAAAACCAGACTTTACGTCGCACTCGCTGTGCACTCTGGGGAAGATCTATGTCCCGCGCGTTCCTCCTCGTTCTTGAAAGTTCTATCGGTGGCAGAGAGTCGCGATCCTACGTTAGCCTGGAATCGATCCTACGAAAATTCTCCGGTATGTCGCAAATACGTATGCGCAAATTTTCTCTCGAAATTGCTGACGGACAACTCGGAGAAAACGAGTCCGAAGATAATTCTTCGCGATGTTACGCAATTTTTCTCCCGCGCACTCGATACTCGATATCGCGTTTCGACCATGATAAATGACTTACGATTCCCGTTCACCAAGGATCATTCTTCGAGTGTCGCGAAAATTCCCGTTCGTATTATTACGTTTGCATATTTTTCGAGAAACGATACGCGGCGCGCGTATCTAGAGATTTTCGAATCTCCGATACAACGCCACTCGAGCGAGTGTATTTATTTTTAACCCATCGGCTCGCCGCGTGATCTAATCTCTTATTTTCCGAGATATCGTGTAGTTTCTCTAAGGACAGGCGCGAGTTGGATATTACGTGAGCGACGGGCAGAACTTAGGACCTGGGTTTGGTCCTCGGACGGATGCAGATGACGGAATTTTCTTGCTCCGGGTGGTTATCGAAACCGATGGGTTGTCAATTGGAAAATCAGACGATACGGCGTCGATAAGCCGGCATTTTTAGATAAGCCAAACGCGCAATTAAAATGCTTTCTGAATGAGACTTCGTTCGATTAAGCAACGATCGCATAGACCGTCTGGGTCTCACGCTCGTTACCGTTCTACTTTCTTCCGTCTTTTTTTCCTTTTCTTATCTCTTACTATATCTTTCTCCGTTTCTGTCCTCTCCGATGCTACTCGATCGAGCACGCCGTTTCTACCGGCTACGCTTCCTCCGTTCCAAATGATAAATCGAAAACGCGATTGCTATATCGCGTTTCCTTTTGTTTCGCCAGATAGGTACACAGCTTAGCTTCGTGCAATTCGTTATCAAACTTCCGATTTTTCCGTTAGATTTCGGTTAACCGCGGACGAGCTGTGAAATGAAAATTCGAAATTCCGAATGATTTTGTTAATCGAGAGAAATTTTTGATACAATTAAGGAAGAAAAGAGAAAATCAGTGATTATGGAATGAAGTAGAGTCGCGATTAATAATTTAATTGTACGAAAGTATCGTTTCGAGCTGATTGATCTTTCTTTTTTCTTTTGGAAATAAGCTGTCCATCCAATTCAAGCATGTTGAAATGAGAATTTTTTATTTTTTGGAAAAATTGATCGTTCACGGAATTGATATAGAGTGTCAGAATAAAGATTTGAAAAGCTTTTGGAATTATATTTGTAACGAAGAAGATAATTGACACACAATTGAGATAAAAATAAATTAAATAATTCAATTAATTGTGACACTGTGTAAAAACATCGTTATTCTTTTGTCGATATAAAAATATTGTTGCGAGTTGTCGATCATTTTAAAAAAAAAAAGCAGTTTTCAATCCACTTTCTTAGTTTGGATATCAAGAGTGCTTTATTAATATTTATAACGTATAAACAATTTTTATTGAAAAATATTGGTCACTCGCGAATACGATCGATTCAATCTCAATTGCCCGTAAAATCGACACAAAGTAAAGAAACAAAGTTTCGACAAGCTTTCTGATACTATCTCGAAGGAAATTCACGAGATAATTCAGATACGATTCAAACGGAAATAAACGAAACAATCTAATTAATTACAGCGTTACAAATTAATCCCGCAAAGTTCCATTTTAAATCAATCGCCAACTTTTTTACGGAATAAAATCTTCAATGTACTTTTCCAATTTACATAAACAAATGAGAGTATTACATTGTCATTCGTTACGTACGAACAGGCCCTCTGCGAAAACAAATTTGGCTATCCAGGAATTTTATATTCGATTCGTCGTAAGATCGCTATATTTCCTGGCAATAGGTGGTCAACTGTTATTTTTACACACATTGAACACATGTTTTGATAACGTAATCAGTCTCCACCTCGTGTATGTCGATGATAACAAACCGGTCAATTACATTTGCTTCCAATTACCCTTCGTTATTTTTCATAGTTCTTTCGTTCTATGTTGATCGAAAGACCAAACCTTATCGATCAGAGCCTAGCACGCGTGTTCTTTTCAACGCGATCGTCTCGTCACACCTTTATCGAGTATTCTTACGAAATTTTCCTCGACCTGCACCTTGCCGACCTGGATAGCGAAAATTTTCTACGAATATGACGCGGTGAACGAGGTGAAGCTCAATTCGCGCTACAAACACGCAAACATTTTGAATGCTGGCGGCACATGTGCTAAGATGAATAACAAGCGAACACAAGAAAGATTTTAGCGGACGTGAATCCGGTTGTATTGATCGATGATGCACTTCGATCCATTATTGACGTGCGTCACAGGAATACGTGAAGTGCAACGTTTTAAATCTCGTCCCACGATATCGTTTGGCAATCTTTTGCTCAATTTAGCGTCTCTCGGTTGGTCTTACTAATAATTTTTCGTTACTTTTGAAGGCTGCTTCGGGAATTATTTTCGTTTTTATCCCATTTGCGCAAGTTTGAAGATGGAGTGTGACATAATGACAGGGAACGTTGCGAATATCGAGCGAAGATTTCTTTTTATGGCTCCTAATTTATGTGATGTTTAAAAATAATTTTCAATATCGTAATACTTATATGATTTAAAAAATGAACGAAATTGAAATTTATAGACTTTGTAATTCATAGTAGTGCAAAATTTGATAATATTATGAAATATTATACAATTTTGTAATATTACAAATTATAAAATTTACAAGTTTTAATTTTTAATATTTTTTTTTGTACCAATCGAGAAAATTGATATGACGATATAAATTAAAGTAGTTTAATTAAAATAAATTAAGTTTGAGAAAATCATTATAAAAATTTGGCAGAGAATAAAAAATTACAAAATTACGAAATCTAAAAAATCAGAAAATATTGGTAATGGAAAAAGGGAGTAGACTAAAGAATTATAATGTTTGATAAAAATCTTGCTAGTAATAATTTATTCAACTGTGCGAGAAAAATATGAAAAATATTTTCTATCTAAGCAAATAGCGAGACGCGTGTAACGATATATCGTTGTCAGCATTAAAAGGGTCAAAATTGATATCCAATGAATCGGAACAGTGATTTTTAGACAGTGCGTCACGATATTATAATACTTCTTTTTATAAATCAAGAAAAAAAAATTTAATATATCTTTCGATTCGTCGTAGAATTTTCGCAACCGGTTTATGCGTTAATATAAAAGTTATTGTTTTACAGATATTTATTTAAAACGTTTTTCAGTATTTGTTTGAAATGCGTCTGAGTATTATTTAATAACGTTTTATCAATCTCGAAAGATATAAATTGAAAAAATAAATCTCGACAGTAGTGACAATAATTGACGACAAACAATAACAATTATGTAATATTTTCTGTTATCGCAAGTGACAATATATATGTTGGAAAAGTACAAATAAATCACGTGTAAGAGCTCATAGATGATTGATACGATTTATTAAAAAATACAATTAGAATTGTCGAAACTTACATTTTACCATTTTCATCCTTCAAAGTATTTGTATAAGGAAGTATAAATTCCATTTTATTATCTTTTCCCTTATTTTTCTGTCGAAATATTCGATTAAAAATATAGAAACTTGAATTTTACTATTTTTCTCGATATAGTATAAAAATTACAATTATTGAAACTTACAGTTACAATTAAAATTACCATAGACTATATTTTACCATTTTCTTCTTTCATTCCTCTTTTTAAAGTACACGATTAGAATTACTGAATTTTCTTTCAGTTTTCTATTTTTTTCCCAACAGAGCGTACAATTAAATCGGAATTGATATTTATCGTTTTCTCCTTTCATTCTTTTTTTACGGGTGCAGGGTTGGAATTAGCGGAAACTGCATTTCGTCGTTTTCGTGTTTTATTTTTTTCGACAGAGTATATCGAATGGTAAGCTGTAGCGATACAAGTACGAGGGCAATCCAATCAGGGAAAACAAGGTCGCGGTAACGATATTATCCGCCTCGTGTCACGGATTGATATCGAATACTATAGCGGTAAGGCTTCGTGAAATAGCTCGGAACATTGTGAGCATACAGCACCGAAACATTCTCTCCGAATGTCCAGGTTCAACCATAATCTCGGCAAACGTCACTCGAGATGCACGGCGCTTCTCTCTCACGGGAAAAAAACGATATCACCGATTTCTATTTACGCCTGGATTAACTTTCACTGGACATTACAAATTATACGTCCATCGTAGCGCAATAACGAACGTATCACAAAGAAAACCGTAAGGAATCGGCTAGAATTTAACGATCCTCCAGAATCGTCAGATAATCGTTTAGCCTCGGTCGTGCGAGCCTCGTTACATAAATCTAAACTCGAGATACCAGAAAGAGAGTCCATAAATGTTTCTTCCTTTCATTCTTCTTCCTCCTTCTCTTTCGCTTTGCCCTTTCGGAAATCTGTATCTTCTCAATTTAATAAGTTCCTAATTCACTTAGGTGTCATTTAGGTAGAAATACCAAAGCGTAGTGTCGCTGGAATCTCGATTAGAATGGAAAGTGGCGAGTGGAAGATTCTCTAACGTATTCGATGCTCTAATAGAAGATCCATTACCTTTATCGTCGTTTCAACCTTCGACTCCGAGTCAAGCACTTTGTCGCTTCTTGCTCGGTTAGGCAAGGCACGAGAGTACAGGAGTGATTTTCTCAGAAATCGACCGGCAATTTCTTATCAGTAATTTGGTCAATTACCAGCCTCGATAATGTGCTAAGTAAAGGTTCTCGTTTACGGGTAGTGGTGTTTCTCTCTTCGTAGCAGGTGTACGAACGAGTGACTTTGTCTGACTTATCTACTCGGAGACATTAAACGTGTAGAAGCAGCCATCCGATCAAGCTATTGCCTGATATAGGCTCCGTTCCCTCCATCCCTTCTCCCGTACCCTAGAATTCTAGATATTTCCTCTTTTCACCAAAATGCCTCCGTGTGCTCTGGCTCAATGGCTATAGGATGCTTTCCAGCCTTCGTTTTAGAATCCCACGAGATGTCTCTCGTATTCAGTGAAATTCTTTCTCCAATTTCCCACCGGTTCCCGCGATGCTGTTTATCGGTAATTTTGAAAATAAGTTCGCAGCAATAGGTGGAAATATTTCGTTTCTCGATTAAAATAGTTAGTAGCAAAGATGTACCTTATCTTTATGGAACATTTCTTCTGCAAAGAGTGTTCGTTTAATGAATTTATTGGTGATTTTCGAGACACATCGATATTTAGAAATTTTCATATATTTTTCAATGCAAATTTCTCTACGTATTTGTATCTTGTGGTTTCAATTCCAATTCTCTATATACGAGTATGTTGATTGAAGGTATTTATTATTATAAACGAATACTAGCAATTGTAATTTTAAATAATTCTAATTTTCTATGCGTGATTATAGTTTCCAAATATACGTATAAATAAATGACATTAAAAATATAGATCTATCATCTTTCAAATTATTTAAATTATACAATAGTTTCTTGAGAGAAATTGAAATTATGAATTCACCTTTAATATACTCTAATATATAATCTCTTTCGGTTCAATTTCTCATAGAAATTAAAAAAATGTGCCTTTTCTTTAGATCTCAAAGGAGAATTAACAGCGACGAGAGTTCCAACAACGACCTAACGCCATTGTTGATTAATAGGAATTTCCCGTAAGACTGTTTGAAAGAGTTCGAGCCGAAATAGATTATACATTGAAGAAAATTATAAACGAATTCTTAATTTCAATTTATCTCAAGAAATTATCGTATAATTTAACTAATTCCAATATTCAATATAAATAAAAAACAAATGTCTATTTTCTGTTTATTCTCCTTCGAGATCTGGAGAATGGACATTTTTCTTAATTTCTATAGGAAATTGAACTAAAAGAGATTATACATCGAAGCAGCTTAAAAGCGAATTCTCAATTTCAATTTCTCTCAAGAAACTGTCGTATAATTCAAATAATTCCAATTTCTCATATAAATTAAAAAAAATAAGTCTATTACCCAGATGTAAAAGGAGAGTTAGCAGTGACGAGAGTTCGAATAACGACTTAACGTCATCATTGTTTAGTAGGAATTTCCCGTAAGTCTTAAAAAGTTTAAATAGAAAAAGATTATATATTGAACTAAATTAAAAGTGAATTCTTAATTTCAATTTATCTCAAGAACCTATCGTATAATTTAAATAATTCCAATATTTCATATAAATTAAAAACAAATGTCTATTTTCTGTTTGTTCTCCTTCGGGATCTGGAGAATAGACATTTTTCTTCATTGCTATGGGAAATTGAACCAAAAGAGATTATACATCGAAGCAGATTGAAAGCAAATTCTCAATTTCTCACATAAAAAAAAAAAAAATCTATTACCCAGATCCGAAAGGAGAATTAGCAGCGACGAGAGTTCGAACAACGACCTAACGTCATCGTTGTTTAATAGGAATTTCCCGTAAGGCTGTTTGAAAGAGTGCGGCCGCGTAACAAACACAGTATGAATGTAACTTAACGCCGTGCGTATCGCGTACTCATTCTCCCTTCATGCACATAAGCACACGTTTCCAGACTGCACGGGGGAGCTTGGCTGAAAGAGTGACACGGGCAAAGGCGTACACGTTCAGGTTGTAGATTTCAATACCGCCGACGATAACACGTGCAACGCCCTGAGCCGAGATCGGCCAGCATAAAGACCTCGCCAGCTCGGACTCATCTATTCGTCCCAACGATTCCATCAAACGGATTCCCGATAAAACGCGAAATAATCTCGCGCGAGTCCGAATAAAATTATCGAGTAACGAGATTACTCTAAAAATAGCGCTATCGCGATTCCTAGAATCGCGCAAACCAATGTTATATCGCGCTAATCTCTCAACCTAACTGCCTAGACACTCGAATCACACGTGAAGTAAAGTCGAATCCTAGACGAAATGCCAGGAATTTACTATTAATCCACGAACGTAATCGTCGCATCGAGGTCCCAGATCGCACGCATGTTTGTCCTAGATACGTCTGCGCGAAGGATAAGATCTTCTCACACGGTATTTTCGATAGCGCTATCTGAAGATTTGGTATCGACGGCGACGTTGGAGCAGAAACGAGCTGGCGAACAATCGATTGTTCACGGTGTTGGAGTTATTCGCGTTGGTCGACCGGTCAGTCGGCGCCGGGTGCCCCGCGTCGGATTGAGTTTCGACCTCGAGGCGGCCGTCAGAGGCGCTACCGTCGCGCGCAGCGCTACCAGTGCTACCAGGTAGCCGCGTATAAAGTAATGCGCTGGCTCAGGGTATTTCCACATCCGGTGTTCGTTACGGGGCGTACGAGTAGTATCGGTGTAAGGTAACGGCTAATCCCTCGAAATTACGCGCACGGTTTCCAACAGCTGCCGCCGCTGCTGCCGCTCTCGCGGCGAGAAGACTAACTAGCGGGTACGAGGCGGTACTCTTATTTTTTCCACCGAACCACTTGGGCGGTCGACTGGCTTATACCGCGTATATTTACTTTCACTCGTATGTTGTACTTACGTTCTTCGTTTCCTCGTGTATTTTCTTTTTTAACGCCTCGTAGCTTAGCTTAGATTTCCACGTCTCCGGGGATCTTTGAGCGAAGTCGATATCCCTCGAGTCCACCCGTAGGTTAGAGTCGCGTCGTGAAATCGATCGTTCCGGGTGTTTCGAAATACCTTCTGCATAGCGATTCGCGTAATTCGTTTGCCCGTCGCGATGTCCGTATTTTTCGATTCATTCGCAGGCTAACGCGGAGTTCCATTCGCGTTAGCTGTGCCAGGCTTTCGCTTCGATTTATTCGACGTTACTATGTGACATTTACTTTTTCTTTCGTTGTTTGCACCGTTGCGCAATCCCTACTTGTAATTATTAAGTTTGCCTCCTGTCACAGCGAGAGGATAAAATGTAAATGTGCAATTCTCTCGCCTCTCGTGTTATAATGTAACCGTCGTAACCTAGAAGTCTGGAAATTTTTGACATATTTCTGCGAAATTTACCGGTAAAGAATCACGGTGGCTTATAAGTCAATTTTTTGACACTGGGTTACTGCGGAATTTGTAATTTAATTTTGTAACGAAATATGTATTTTAGTCCTGGGATGATTAGGATTTTAGAAAATTTGAGGTTTGATTAGGAGATGGTCATTTTGTGTCCACATACGAACAAACAAAATTGTAACAATGTTTGAGTATAGAATATTATGAAGGAGTAACGCAAAATTATAATCAGTTATCAATTGTTTTCTTCATTCGAAATTTTTAAGGAATGTGTTTTAGAATTTCTAGATTTAATTTCTAATACTGTTACAATTAAATTATTAATATGTAGAACTCTTCGAATCTCATGACGAAACAGATGCAGGGTGTCTCAGAAATATACGTCAATACTTGAGAAGCTGAGTCTACACTCTATACCAAATAAAATATTTTATGTCAACATATGTGATAAGTACTTTCATTTTACAATTATGGACAATTAATCTTACAAATTCTAAGAGTTCAGCCATATTGCAAAGTTTTGCAATGGCATTCCACGATTTTTGCTTTTCTTTTTTTAAATTGCAATGTGCATGAAATTTGACTGCATTTTATAATATTATATGTTATAAAATACATGTAATGTGAATTGCATATGGAATAATATTAAAACAGCTACAGTAGGTCTCAGTATAACACAGTATTACTTTTCTTACTTACTTTACTTCACTTTAAACAAAAAATTGTTTATTCACTTACAAAGATTTTGCAGTCTTGGTTTCGTATAACATGGAACCCCAACAACGCTGAACGCGAGTCTCGTGTTATAGGGGGCCCTACTGTATTGTTTCGTTTTATGTGAATTCGGAGAACCGTTAGAACTCCTAGGTTTAAATTTAAAATTTCTACCCTGAAACCCTTCTAGAACGACGTAATGCGCATTGTATAAACCCTCTTGAGTCGTTGAAAATATTATTAACGAACTTTGCAAATTAATCTGAAAAATATGCGAGAACTCAATTGATCGAAAATACCGAAAATCGCGTGAAAAATGTGCGGAATCGAGAATAACCCTAAAACGGCAGAAAATATACGCATAATTCGTACCGCGGATAATTGAAACGTCCCGTAAATCGCGATGGAAACTGAAACACGGCGCAGCTGTAAACATCCGTAGTTACGTATGGGGCGCATTCGAAAGTTGGCAGCGTGCTGGTAAAGAATGGTGGAAATCGAGTTAAAGGAAGATAATATCAGCTATGGAGGAAGAATGGTTTTGTCGGGCAGAAAGGCATCGTGGAGCATAATGAAACGCGATCCAGTTCTGGCGGGAGGGCCCGGTGTAATGTCGCGCGAAGTGCATTATCGAATGAGAGGATAAATCTGATAAATCCGAGGAACGAAGCGCGCGTAACGGTAGAACGATCGATTTAGCGCGCGTAATCGCCAGAGGGCACAAAGGAGCGTCGCGCAGCGCCGCCACGCCGCCGTCTCTCGAACCACGGGATACGGTTTAGGTTAACAACGCGATGGAGGATGCACGTTGATGGATTTCGGGCGATACGGCCCGGAAACGAAGGAACCACGGACAAACGACGCGCGTACGATTGCCGTGGCCATTCGGTATCTTTCTATTTTTTCCTTGTTATTAGCTGGATGTGGCGGTGGCGAGCCAAAACGTGGCCATTTCTGACGGTCGTTAACCGAACGTCGAGGCCGCATTGAGATCGGGCTATTGCACTTTTAATGTCGCCTCCCTGGGAAATATCCAAGATTTCGCCGCAAAGAAGCATATGGAGAAGCTGGGG
The DNA here is from genome assembly GCA_002201625.1 of Euglossa dilemma. Taxonomy (NCBI): domain Eukaryota; kingdom Metazoa; phylum Arthropoda; class Insecta; order Hymenoptera; family Apidae; genus Euglossa; species Euglossa dilemma. Next base: position 942,226 of record NIJG01000009.1, read on the forward strand.
GCTCGAGTTCGTATAAAGTATAAAAGATGGAAGGGAGAGAGAGAGAGAGAGAGTTGGAGAGCGAGAACACAGGCGCTTAGGTTCGCACGCACGCTCGTGTGTTGTTCCCACCCTCGCGAAATAATGGGGACCGTTCGTTCGCCTTTTCTGCCCACGCGCCCGCGTGGCAGGACTCATTGTTCTCCGATAGACGACAGGGAAATACGTAAAGCACTTCTCGCGATCGATTATGCGACACCCTTTTTTCCACGTGTCGTCGAACAGCTCGTCTGCCGCTCGCGTCTGTCAATGCGCGCAAAAAACCAGCTCGATGAGACTATATTCCGGAGTATTTTGTTACTCTGCTTCGTGTATCGATTTCGTCCAACCGTACCCTGATATCGGCCCTGTTTGGTATTAGCCACGAGCCGGTCGAATCCCAATCGCCACGCGATTTCAAGGTTCTCGGGCAATGGAAATTTGAATCGCTTCCAACGCGATTCGAAGTTTGCAACTCTTGCTAGGCTTGGTAATTCTAGGAAGTTTAGTATGATGATAGTCTCGAGTTTTGATTCTAAGGGGTTTAGAATCTTGGGTTTAGGATGTATCGAGTTTTGGGGTTAGGACGTTTAAAGTCTTGAAAGTTTTGAGTTTTGAATTTTAAGTGTCTTGAATTTTGAATTTCGGTGGCCTTGAATCTAGGTTAAAAGACCTAGAGTCTTGAATCTAGGATGCCTAGAGTTTTGAGACTAGGAAGTTTAAAGTCTTGAATTTCGAATTTTGGAAGTCTATGTTCTTGACTCTAGAAAGACTAGAGTTCTAAGTTAAGAAGGTCTAGAGTCCAGAGTCTAAGAGGTCTAAAGTCTTGAGTTTAGGGTGTCTAGAGTTCTGGGATTAGGAAGTTTAAAATTTTGAAAGTCTCGAATCTTGAATTTCGAAAGCTTGTGTTCTTGAAGCTAGAAATACTAGAGTCCTAAATCTAGGAGGTCTAGAAACTCGAGTTTAAGAGGTCTAGAGTTTTGGGGTTAGGAAGTTTAAAGTCTTAAAAGTTTTGAGTTTTGAGTTTTGAGTGTCTCGAATCTTGAATTTCGGTGGCCTTGAATCTAGTTTAAAAGATCTAGAGTCTTGAGTCTAGAAAGTCTAGAGTCTTGAGTCTAGAATGCCTAGAGTTTTGAGACTAGGAAGTTTAAAGTCTTGAATTTCGAATTTTGGAAGTCTATGTTCTTGACTCTAGAAAGACTAGAATTTTAAATTAAAAAGGTCTAGAGTCCAGAGTCTAAGAGGTCTAAAGTTTTGAGTTTAGCGTGTCTAGAGTTCTGGGATTAGGAAGTTTGAAATTTTGAAAGTTTAGAATTTTGAAAGTCTCGAATCTTGAATTTCGAAAGCTTGTGTTCTTGAAGCTAGAAATACTAGACTCCTAAATCTAGGAGGTCTAGAAACTCGAGTTTAAGAGGTCTAGAGTTTTGGGCTTAGGAACTTTAAAGTCTTGAAAGTTTTGAGCTTTGAATTTCTCGAATCTTGAATTTCGGAGATCTCGAACCTAGAGAGACTAGAGTTGTCAGTTTAGAAGATCTAGAGTTTTGAGTCTAGAAAGTCTAGGATGTCTAGAGTTTTGAGACTAGGAAGTTTATAGTCTTGAATTTCGAATTTTGGAAGTCTATGTTCTTGACTCTAGAAAGACTAGAGTTCTAAGTTAAGAAGGTCTAGAGTCCAGAGTTTAAGAGGTCTAAAGTCTTGAGTTTAAGGTGTCTAGAGTTCTGGGATTAGGAAGTTTAAAATTTTGAAAGTTTGGAATTTTGAAAGTCTCGAATCTTGAATTTCGGAAGCTTGTGTTCTTGAAGTTAGAAATACTAGAGACATAAATCTAGGAGGTCTAGAAACTCAACTTTAAGAGGTCTAGAGTTTTGGAGTTAGGAAGTTTAAAGTCTTGAAAGCTTAGGATTTTGAAAATCTTAAGTCTCGAATTTCAAAAGTCTATATTTTTGAATCAGGAAAAACTAGAGTTTTAAGTCTAGAAGGTCTAGAGTCATAGAGGTCTAAAAACTCGAGTCTAGAAGGTTTAAATTTTTGGGGCCAAAAAGTTTAAGGTCTTGAAAGTTCAAAATTTTGGAAGTCTTAGTTCTTGAATTTCGTTGGTCCCTGTTCTTGAATCTAGAAAAGTTTTAGTCCCAAGTTTAGAAGATTTAGAATCTTGAATCTAAGATGTCTAGAGACTCGATTCTAGGATGTCTAGGGTCTAGAGTCAAAGAAGTTTAAAGTCTTAAAAGTCTCGTGTCCAGAAGGTCTGGAGCCTTAAAACTTTGGAATCTCGAATGTCTTGAATCCCGAAACTATCGAACGTCTTGAAAGTCTTGGTAGATTTGGAAGCGTTGCAATCTTCAATAGCAGTTATCGTATAATAGAATGAAGACACAGCATCAAGTTCGATAGCGAAATGATGTAACGTAATCTCTTCAACACTCCAAACCCTTTCTTCTCTACTCGCTATCTTTTTCCATGTTTGAACCGATTCTATTATGCTAGAAATACTATCTAAACTCTCAAGACTTCCAAATATGTCAGTATTGCCAAGATGTTCGATATTTTCGAACTTCAAGGACCAAGACTATCATAACTATCGAAGTTTCCAAGAATTTTAAATTTTGAATAATATTCGAAGCGATCCGAATTTTTCGTCGTAGATCTGAAACCGAAGCGATTCGAAGTGGTTCAAATCCCATTAATGGCTACAGCGAAAAATTCTCACGCGGATTTTAGTACCATGGGGTGCCCAGAAGTCAGTCGAGATGTCCCGTAGGCAGGAGTGTCTCTTCTCAATAGGCATCGTTCGTTTCTTTTGTTAGACGTCGCCTACATGTTTCAAATTAGCGAGTGTCTGGCCAATTATGAAAATTCGCACAGTAAATTAGGCTAAGCTACCGATCACAGTCCACTGACTCCTAACTTCTCTACTGCACTTTATCGAGAGCTGTACTGGTTTCTAGTTGGCAATAAAAATAAAATTTTCTTCGATTTTTCGAAATTAAGTATATTGGTATTCGTATGTTGAACTTTCTATCGTCCTTCTTTTTAATTTATTTTATTATTGCGTAATTAAAACAATGTATTTTTATTTTTTATTATTAAGTTATTTGATTTTTTATTGTTCGATGAATTCTGTTGCAATATATTTATTCAATTTGTATACACGAATATTTCGATAATCGTTGAAAAAATATATATATTTATTGACGAAGGTTAAGAATTTTTGAATATTCTTTATCTTTCGCGATCTATAGATTAAAATTAAAAATAAACTTTGTGTTGATGGGAAAAATGCACGAACGAATTTGTTATTTATTGATGTGTAAGATTAATTTTAATACATGCATCTCAGAAGGTAGAATATATACACAAATTCCCAAGCAATTACTTTATTTCTTGACTTTTGTTAATTTATTAATTAGTGAATTTTGTTTATCCAGTATGAAATGTGGATATTGCGAGTTTTTCTGTTGATATTGAATTTAATATTTTTGAAGAATAACAAATGTAATCAAATGTATATTTTATACACTAAGGGTACTATATGTGCTGTATATAATTTACAATANTTTTAATTTACAATATATATACATTATTTTATATATTTGCATATGCATATCTATCTAGTGAAAATTTTGATTAAAGCTAAAAATAATCCATTAACATTGAAAAAAATCGTAATCACGATCTTGTTTAATATACTGATTGTTAAAAACGTCACGTAAATAAAAGATACGGGCACGTGGTAGATATCAAAGCTTTGGAAAATTTGGCATAACTGAATAGAGTGGTTGTATTAAAAATTTTGTCCTCTAAGATGAACATTGTACTAAAATTGTTTTTATTTTTACAATATTTAATACTTAAAATATTTAATTAACGATAAAAAAGAATTTGAAATTAGGGAACAATTCCGTTGATTTTCTACAAAAATGCAAATTATGTAATCATAATTGCATCACTAAAATAGTACTACAATAATATATTATTATATATCAATTATATATGTCATTATATCAGTTATAGCATATTAATTATTACATCATACCAATATAATAATATTAATCATTTTCCTAGTAGATTAATTGTAAATAATAAATATTAATACAATAAAATAAATATGCAGTACTAAGTTAGAATTAAACTAAACTACTTACAATTATCAGTATACAGTTTTCAATGAAATTATAAATAAGTTCTCTTAAAACTCTGCTCGACGCAAAACTTTTTGTCAGACCTGTTATCGAAAAGTTTAAAAGTTCATTTTTGGATCGGAATTAACGCTTCATTATACAACGATAAATCATTAGCGTCTAAAGCCGAGTCTCCCGCTCGATGGCTGAAGTTCAGCGCGAGCAAAAAGATTCCTGCATTTAATGAAGCGGTTTCGAGATTACGCCTAAAGTAATATTAAAAGTGCGTGGCTTTATAAACAAAAACGACAAATTTCTAGAAGCGAAATGTTTTAATACCAGCGTATGAGCCCGAGTAATTATAGTCTAAACATGTACAAAATTACATTTTATACATTTTATTATACCCGTACCGAGAAGATATCGCGTATAATCCAATAAATTATCTTCCTGCCAGTATATCGCGATCTACGGACACGCCTTGCATCCTTAATAACCGATTGATGCGCCGTGCTACTTCCAGGAAGGGTTGCACACGCTGACTGATTGACCAGAATCCTCGTACATTCCTTTCGCGAACGGATACCGAAAGAATTATATCGTTTATCCATCGAAACCTTCGATATCTTGAAAGGATATTTCATTTTCTTCTCGTAATTTCTTTATCAAAATAATTTTTTCGCGTCCAATTATTTTCTGTGGAATCGAATCTATTCGCGGTGTCTAGTCAAAGAGATTGATCGGACCAATCGTTGCAAAGAATAGCAGGATAAGCTGAAGGGACATACCGATTGATGTTCGAGTATGTAGAACGAGTGTGAGAAGGATAGGAGGAAGACAAGTAGTAATTGCCAGGCGCGGTGGTTCAATTAAAAAGTCAATCAGCCCATTCCATGAACGAGGGCAAGATCGACGGAGAGAAGAGTGGGAAACCAGAGGCTACCTCTGTAACGCGTTACACCTTTCGTTGGTAGTCTCGATAACCAGTACTATTTGCGAATAGTATCACGGTGAAAGAGAAAATTATACACCGGATGTTGAAAAAGTAGGGTCTGAAATTTCAGAGATTTATTATAGGCAATGACAATGAGATGAGTAAAAGATATCTCGTTAATATGGGTCCTATGATCGATGCTTTCTCTGCGAAATCGATTTTTATTATTTCCGAATATTTTAATTAGAGATCGACAAGAAAATTACGATCGGAGTGGATAAAACATTAGCTCAGAGAAGGTAAAAATCTTTATTACGATAAAAATTCGGAAAAATGATTATTTTTAAATATTCCGAATTACGTGTTCTCGATAACCAGTGCTATTTGCGAATAGTATCACGGTGAAAGAGAAAATTGTACACTGATGTCGAAAAAGTAGGGTCTGAAATTTCAGAGATTTATTATAGGCAATGACAACGAGACCAGTAAAAGATATCTCGTTAATATGGGTCCTATGATCGATGCTTTCTCTGCGAAATCGATTTTTGTTATTTGCGAGTATTTTAATTAAAGCTCGACAAGAAAATTACAATCAGAGTGGATAAAAAATTAGTTCAGAGGAGATAAAAATCTTTATTACGATAAATATTCGGAAAATTAATATCTACCGATCATAGATCGACATCTTCGAATATTCCGAATCTTGTATTATGTATTCGTTGTCGTAACTCTGATATTATTTACGAGCGATGAATAGACAAGGGTTTTTAAACGACCCGAGAAGAACAGATTCGAGGAATCCAAGTTAGGTTAATTACGACGAGTTTGAAGCAATAATTTGCATTTAGCGTGTCGCGAAAAAAACTCACGACGTTGAATATTCCTAAATAATAAAATTTTTTTTATAGACCGGTTTTTTTATTGCTTTTGTCCTAGGTAACCAATTTACCGGTTAACCGTAAACGAGTAATATATAGAAATAAATAACAACAATTCTTTGTAAATTACATTTATCTGCTCGTGAATAATTTCAGTAATTAAAACAGACAATGCAAAGTTCAGAGATTTATTCATATGACGCATTAAAAACTAATAAATAAAACATAATCGATCTAACGTTTGCATTATGAAACCAAAACCCACCCTCGTTCCTACTTCTATAAACCGTCCGAGTCTTGAATCTAACTTTTTAAACACCCTGTATATCCTTGCACAGAGACACCTGCAACTATCACTCTGGTCGAGTATTCGAAAAGTATTCGATTAAATCGTTTCCTTGGCGTATCTCTCCGCTATACGACCGTCCGCGTTAATCGGCCGTCGCGTATTCGCCGCGACGACGACATTTTGTGAAGATATCTCAATTAAGGATATATGAAAGGCTGTCATAAAGCTGGATTTATAGCCGGGAATAAAGCGGGACCGGCTATGAATCGTTTATTGCTGTACAAAACGGTCCCGATAACCTAGGTAAAAAAGTCGATGATGAGCCGGAGCATCATTTCGGTTTGGTGGAATAACGAGCTAGACCACTCGTAAAAGATTTAGTCGGTGAATGTTCGTATGTGCCCTGTTCCTCGAGACTGGTATAATCCTCGGGAGACAGCTGTTTCCCCCGAAACGGCGTAAATCTCTCTTTCTCTGGTGGTCGGTATCGTTAATGATCGTGTAAATCACAATGAACGGCCAAGTAGCACGAACGGGACGGGGAGCCGTGGATCCACTCGATGAATCGACTACCACCATGCATGCCAAGCTTCTATAAGGGTAGAGAACAGGACATGAAAGTCGGCCCCCATGTCCTCGTTACTATGCCTGACGTCACTGCGATCTCAGGACCCTCTAACGAGTGTCTTCTGCAGCGACTGCCCTGGCAGCAATTAATTTTTATGTCGTGAAAGTTTAATGGGATGCCAAGAGTGATGACAGGCATGTCGAAGATGAAATAAGAAGGTCGAGGTAGCCAAGATTAGCGGTTAATTTTGTAATATACGGTGTCATAAAGCTCTCGGCTTCCTCCACCGTTTTTCCTCCCCTCCCTTTGCCTAATTCTTTTTTACCCCGTCGTTCTAATCCGCCGTTCACTCGGCGTATTTTTACACGTCTCGAATCGTATGGAGTTATCGCGGTGTCCGCTATCGCGCAGAGACAAGAAATTGTAACAGTAGATTACATCGGTGTTTCTCTTGAATTATCCATATCGATACCTCCGTATCTACTTCGACGTATTGATCGCGATGTTATAACTACGTTCGGAATTTTTATAGAATGCCTCTTTGTATCAAGGATTATCGCGTGTGTACGCTTTTCGGTTCTTTTTATAATCGTGCCTCAAAAATGATTTTGGTAGCATGAAATATTGCGGTTTGTACTCGAATGGAAAAGTGTCGACATTTTCCATTTTCGACGAGTGAAAAGTGTATACACATAAGCTAAAGCGTTTGAGACGATGGGGTATAGTAAAAGAAAAGTTTTGAGGGTATGTTAATAAAATTGCAAAGTAATTCAGTGATATTTTATTATAAATATATGAGATTGGTGGGTCGCGGAGTGTAATAGTCGAAGGCATTAGTAATCGAGAAATAAAAAATTTTAAAGTAACGTTGATTTTTTGTTGGTATGATAGGCTTAAGATAATTCTTCGGCGAGTATACTAGCGACACCGCAATTAATAGAATTTGTAACAAATGTACGATTGATATCGAGTATATCGTTGAATTATTTTCTAATTTTGCTGATATAATCTCGAGATTTCTCTGTTGTTATGTATACCATATCATTTTAAATACTTCAGTTTATATTTCAGTCGTAATAAGTGTATAAGCGTATACCCTGTGTATCTGTAAATTACTAAACCTATAACGAATTTAATTCGTATAAAATATTGAGCGTATCCATTTTTTTTATACTCGCATAAGAAAAATAAGTAAACTGGATTTTTTCTTTTTATTTACATTGGCCCAATATTTAAAATAAAAAAAGCACTTTAGACTACTTTGCCATTAAAACGAGGAAAATATTCTATCTTTTGACATCTTTTGTAAAAACCAATTAAATTAAAAATTCACTTTTATTTTACTTAATTATTTCCCTCAATTATTCCAATTTATTAAGAAAACTGAGCGTTTAGATGCTTTATGAGGTTTTCCGAGTAATTTCATAGAGAAAAATAATTAATTAACGATCGTTTAGAGGTATGAATTATGTTAAAACAAGAATTAACTATAAAAAAAAGAATAAAAATTAATTTCTCGTCAGAATGATAATTCACTTTTCATGAAGAAAATGGCGCAATTAATTAAAAATGAAAAATCGAGTATTATGTTTATACATTTTGTGTTACAATGACGATTCTAAGACCACTTTGCACAGAACACTCTAGCGCCACCATGACTCGTATCTATAATAACCGCATAATAAACATCGTATACATCGTTAAATTATTTTCCAATCCCGCCTTAAATTTGCTAATACGATTTCAGCACATTCTCCTAATATCCTTCGCAACTTTGGTACGTTAAGCCGCGACATCATGTAAAGCAAATATTCCTCGGAAATATGCTCGCTATGCAACTGTCCGGGTAACTGGAATTTCGTTGAACGACGATTTACAGTAAAGTACCTACTTACCAGCATCTTTCACTGCTAAAGTTCCTATACCTATTGTTCTCGTTCCACCTTCCCCGTTCCACTTCTACCGAAAGTAGTAAGAGTTACTCCCTGGGGTGTAACAATTTTCCATTATTGAGAGTCCTGTTTACAAATTGAACTTACCAAGTCGATCGTGTTCCCTGCCATTCCCTCTAGACCGAGTTCTCATCCCTGGAACAGCGGCCATCGACTTTAGTTTAGAGTATTGCCTCTATCGCGGTCCACCTCTCGCCCCTCTCTAACCGAGCAAACGTAGTAACCGCCCCTCAACCTGAGTCCAAGGGACACTTCCAGTTTTCCCAAGTTTTCGGGCGCCACCACCGACGCCGCTTGGGAAAACTTTATTCCGCTGACTTGTCGCGAGTTCCTCGCGTCTTGTTTTGTCCGCGTTTCCATCCCCCAGGCTTCTGCTTCCTACCTCCGCAACCCCTGCTCGGCCGTCGAACCCAGAATCTCGTCACGTAACTCGTCGAAGAACGGTGCTACCGGGTAAAAATCCCGGTTCCCGGGCTGTTGCTGCTATTGCGATCGTTTCCTCGAGTACCAAACGAACGCTAAAGAAAATCTCCTCGGACAGATTTTACGACCGAACAATCTCAAGCCGTGCATGTCAATGCGTGTTCGCGAAAGTACTTTCTTCGGGACAAACGTTGCTACGCGCGTCTTCTTATTGCTACGTTTTCGTCCTTTCAGCGGTTTCCGTTGGTCGTGGGTGTTGGCTTCGGATTACCGAATGTTTCGTAGCGATTGTTTTGGAATTGGATATTGTAGAAATCGTAGAAGTTGCATCGGAGAGAAGATGCAGTTTTTGGAATCACTTGTTATTGGGGTGGTTGCTTTATCGTTTCTGGACAGTATCGAAGTAATTTTTAGTAAATACGCTTGTTCAGAAAAGTTGAGGCACGAAGTAATCATTTGTTAATTTTTGAATATTCTTTAATCTTTAAAAATTAGCTTTATATTAGATATTTGGAAAAAATTCATTGATTATCGATGTAAAAAATATTATCTTTTTATTCTAGTTTACAGTTTAACGTAACGCTAATTATCCGAGAGGATAAAGAATATGGAGGATTTACAAATTATTACCTCGTTTTTTAATTTTCGGTTGTCAGTGTTACAATTACAATATAAAAATAAAAAATAGTTGATCTCATGCATATAATTGTACGATAATACGGAAAAATTTGCACAAGTAAGGAATTTTGCATCGCAATAATAGTGAGACACTTGTACACGAATAAACATAATTCCGACTGTATCTCCGCTTCAAAATTCACACGTCGCGATAATCGTAATCTCCAGCAATTCGTATTTCCCGCGTCGCATTAGCCGAGTTGTAACGTTGCAATTTCGTCGATCGATGTTGTTTAAACACGCGTGTAGACTCGAGACATACAAAGTTACGAAACGAGCATCCCGAAGCGTGGAAATTGCAGGTGAAGCGCGAGCCTGAAGGCGCGTACGCGGAGATAAAATTAAGAAGAAAAGAGGTAAGAATTTCGCGATAGAGCCGCGCGTTGATATCGCGAATCGTCTCGGGTGGAAATATGATACAGGTTCGATAACGAGGCAGTCGTGTTATCGTACTCTTTTGGTGGCAAAGGCGAGTGTTGCATCGGTCAGCTACATCGAACTGCTGTTGCGGCTGTTGGAGGCTTTGCATCGCGCTGCCGCAGCCGTACCAC
>NIJG01000009.1:952870-974412 GCA_002201625.1 Euglossa dilemma
CATCGCGCTGCCGCAGCCGTACCACGTGATCAGAATGGCGCGTTTACAATGACGAACTCGTTGAGACGGGTCAGTGATCGGGAAGCTAAATATTTAAAGGAAGATTGATCTCGGAATTCGTTGCTATCAGTATTATCGAGAATTGTGCGACATTTTTTCTAGCACAGTCAGATTACTAAAGACTCATTAGTGTGGCTATTTCTCACACTTGTCTTCTGATTCGTGAATCTCTGTGATATATTTTTGGGAGAAATTATTGATGCGGAATGTTACTAAAATTTCTGAAAATCTAGGAAAACGAGTAATGGTCTCTTCTTTCGATTTTGTGTATTTAGGTAGGTTATATTTTGTTTTGCATAAAAAAAAAACTCGTGGATGAAAGAAATATTATAACTTAGTGAAATGTATATGTATTTATGAAAGTTAGTAATAGTTTTCTTTTAAATTTTGAGATTGTTTAAATTAATTCTTATATGTATCACTATATTTGAATAAATGCAACGTTATTAATATTCGCCTAAAAGGAACATAAATATTATAAATAACTTAATATATTTCTTCCCAAACTTATATAAACAAAGCATTGCTGCTTCCTTAACTTTCACGAAAGTTCTAATTATTTTTCATATACATATGTAGCCATAATTTCTAATTCATTAGGAACTCATGCTTATTCGATATCCGAAACCTTTTATAAAGGAAATACAAATACCGCAAGCGAATAATATTAAATTCCATCGGCGATGAAATAATAGTGTATCAATCGGTGCATCGTCGATATCCATAAAGCATAGACCATTCAATCGAAATGGAGGTAGTTCGAAGCGAATTGAAGACCAAACCGTGGCATTTGAGTCGTGGATATCGACTCGGAGAGACGTCGACCCCTTACGAGGTTTTAAAAAATTCACGAGTTCGCGTCTATTGAATTAGTCTCTACCAGCGATCCCTTATCGGCTACAGAAACACCATAACAGCACTTAAAATTTGCCCACGACCGTTTCACGTGCATAATTAAACAATCTCTGATTAGACGTTGTGTTCGCGACGCGTTCTCCGTCTCGTGTCGTCGTTGCTTTCCGAATCTCACGTTTTTTCGTAGCTTGAATATTTAAAATACGATAGTACGCGTGCGGGATTGAAACGACAATCGTAGAAAGCAATGTTCATATTCGCATAACTGTTAGGGAGATAGCAGTATTGTAAATATCGTGTGGACAGATAACAGGGGGTATTACTACCAGACAGCCTGGCTGTAATTTTTAAGACGTTGGCAAGAGTATTTGTGGAACTGTTGTTTCATTTATCACACAGGTTTAACTTCGAGTGTATTCCAGCCATCTTAACATTCTACTTTTAAACATTTCCATCGTTAGGTGGCAAATATGAATACGAATTTGCGAGTATAATTTCGTGGAGAGCAGTCCCACTTAAAAGAATGAATAATAAATTAATAAACGAGAAAAAGTCGTAAAAAAATTTGGAATTTTAGGAGGCTAGAAATAAATAATTATGAAAAATTAATTTAAAAAATGATACAACGAACATATAATACATCTATAGATACATATAGATATATCTCAAGAAATTCACAGATATTTTGGGACAAAAATATTTCTACTCGCAGAGAACGAACAACAAAGTTAAAAGTGGAAAAAATATGGAAAATATTAAACTAGATCTAGGAACAATTGCATTGTTAAAAATTGTTATTAAAGATGATTATGTAAAAAAATATTCTTCTCAGAAGAATGATCGATGAAAAATAAAAAACGAAAAAAATTAGATGTAGAAAAAATATATTGTAGAAAGTTATCGTGAAAGATGATTACCGGACTTACAGTGAATCACAGAAGTATTAGTATACCTCTTATTGCCGCATTCGAATAATTCCCATTTTTTCATGATACAAACTTCAAAATCCTTATCAGTATACACATGTATCGTATTATCAGAGTTTTCGATCGATGCAAACTCCATTGCCAAATAACAATTGGGTGTAACGAAAGTAGAAATCGAGAAGCTTTTTAGAAAAGGGATATTTTTTTGAGATAGGCTCTTTTTTCGATTATCCCAATTTTATAGTCTATTTTCTATTATAGTATTATTAAAAAGAGAAATATCCACAATTTTGACAGATAAAAAATACACTGACGTAAATTAATATTGCACTAATATCGTGCTATATATAATAAATTTTTCACGTATAAAAATCAAAATATTTTTGAACCCAGTTCACCTCTTGCCTTTTGATTCGTCCGATATAATATTAATTTTTTCAGATATAATTAATCCTAATTTACCAATGTAATAAAAAATAACTTACTGACAGGATTAATAAAAAATTATCATTATTACAAATATTACTACTAGAACCATTTAACACTAAACCCACCGTGGTTTGAATCACTGTTTTCCAAATTTTCGTTAAAAATTCCGCATTTAACGATACCATCTGAATCACTTGTCTTCGCGATTTTTTTTCCAATATACCTATAACCATTTTCTCAATGTCTGCCGTTATTTTATTTTTTAAAGCTTTTACTTCTTTTCCATTCCCCGGTCATTTAACCGTGACAGGTTTAGTGTCAATTTAAATTAAACTGTTACTATTTTCCTTTAAACGAATAAAAAAATCTCTTTAATAAAAATTCAAAATCTCGCGAGCCTTGCTATAGTAATCATTCGTATTGATAAATTTCGTAGCACGAATGCTTTTGAAAGTTACCGTGTGACATTTATCCAAAGACAAAGTGGTGGACATTATTCCACGACATCTTGTTTCGAAATTGGAAATGGTCCGAGTTACGGTACTTTGCTTCATACTTTGTTCGTTGCACCTCGATTCCAGGACGCCGCCAATAACGACGATGACGATCGAAGTATCTAGTCTTGGAAAGTCTTGGATACTTGACGTGCACGGTCCCCTGAGTTTCGAGTGTGCTTCACGGCATTCTTCGTGGGAAAACCAAACAAACATCTTGAGTTCACGACGCGGGCGGCCTCGACTTGTAGTTACAGAGTGCCTCTGAAGCATCTACCGTGTATCATCCGCTATATCCATACGTATCGATAGATATTAATTGAACGCGAACAAGCTAGATCATGGAAATTTCAGATTCTTCGACTCAACATTATTTATAATACCATCGTTATGAAGAAATCTTAACCGTCTACTTAAATTACGTAAAAATCGTTCTCTTGAAATGCAAACCGTGTCCTACAAGTTCGATTTTGTATATAACGTTGTACATAAAGAATAATAATATCACGAATTATTAATTTAACACGGTATTAATATATTTGTATTAAATATTAGATACTAACGTTATATTTACATCTATCATCAGACATTAAATTCTGTATGAGGTATTAAATATTAAAGTTATTTAATACTTCACTCGCTAAAATTATTACAAGTCACGTATTCTACTTTGTCTCAATATTCTAAAAACCGACACTATTTTGTATAATTTATAACGTGTTAAAAATAACATTTACACAAACATTTATAGATCTGAACAACTACTCTTACGTACTATGGTTCACGAAATATGATAATTAAGTTAATTACCTCGTTAACCAGTTCGCCTACGACTCGTGGTAATGAACTTGGGCTAAACACGAGTGAGAGACGTTCGTAGATAGAGATTAACGTAAACAATACGGGTCAGAGTCATGGTTCGTTTTCACCTCATTTCGACGTCTTTCCGTCTCAGTTACGCGTTATTCTCGGTCAAGTTCGGACGAAACGTGTGACCGACTGCGCTGTTGATTACGGCACACGCCATCGGAACTAAAATCGTAGAGCTAGGGGTTAATAGATAAACATTAGACAGGACTAGCAAGGAGAAAATAGACGGAAAAGGCGTTAACCAGAAAAACCGACGATGTAGCAGCCAAAGCGCGAGTGTTAAAACCGTTTTGTGGCACGGTCCACACGCAGACCACCTAGGTCGAGGTCCCCTGTTCGCGCTTCCACGCCAACGTGCTCGGTAAATTCGGGGTTACGTTTCGGAGATACCCGCGGACCTGTTGTTCGGTTGGCTTAATAGCCCGATCGATTAGGGTCGAGGAAAAGATCTCGCGCCTTCCTCTCGCGCGTGATCAACCCTAATGGGCCGTTATTTCCAACTCTCTACCCCCCGACTGCACGTTCGATCAGAGGTAATAATCCTAACGACGATGTATCACTCTCGTAACTGATAATCGTAAAGCTGCTATTGCCATTCGCAGCGAAAGAGATGCTCGTTCGTCCGTCAGAAATTAGCTGCGTTAATTGAAACATTAAGAATTGGCATTGTGACTTGAAAGCGAAAGTGGCAGCATCGGTGACGATTAAGGTAATCGAATGGAGTCTGGAATATTGGATAATAAGGTGGTAAAGTGATATTGAAAGTATCACGAGCATTGAATGTTTAATTAAACTGAGTATATCTGTGTTTTCATGACTCGGGAGTTTGTAGACATACGTGATTGTACGGAGAGTAATGGAAGATGATTATATGCATAAATTCAGTTCATAATTTTGGAATTTTGGATTAGGTATCTAAGGATTACGTTATTAATCTTTAAAATTCAGTTCATAATTTTGGAATTTTGGATTAGGTATCTCAAGATTAAGTTATTAATCTTTAAAATTCAGTTCTTTATTTTGAAATTTTGGATTAAATGTAAGTCGAGTCTACTTGTATTTTATATTTAAAATTCTGCTTAAAATCTTTCAAATTCGCGCTATTTAACCCTATGATTCGACGAATGATGTCATATGCGTGATATAATATTTTTATTTATTCAGTCGAGTATAATTTTATTGTTTTATTATTTTCATCGTGATATTTGTTATTTAAAGCCTGTTCCTTGGCTTGAATTTATTTGGTTAATATGTAAAGTGTATATACCCTCTATAATTATGATAGTGAATAATAATGGAGTTATTCTGATGACTTTATTCCTCGTTATTTTATTTCGTTTCTTTATTAATATTAATATGTACTGTTCGATACTGGAGAACAACCTTCTTTTCCCATGTATCAATAGTTTGTATTCTTTTAAAAATTCTCTATCATATTATTAAATATGACAAAAATATTTTCACCCTTTCCACCCAAATTTATAAATTAGAAATTTCGAAATTTAACTTTCACCATCTCTGATCCAAGATATATCAGCAAACTTTAAGAATACTCGGTAAACGACCTTTTACATTTTACACTAACGACGTTAACGTTGATAATGTTGATGTAAAAATGTTAATGTCTCCAGAACATTTGCCCAGAATTACATTGTAAGATAAAGGAATTTTACGATTCGTTGTTTGCAAAGTCTCATCGGTCAAAGACTCGAGGAGGGTATCTCGCAGTATCTTCCACGGGATCGCACAGTTTCTCGCACGGGATCACGCTTAATGGGCTGTTATTTCGCGCCGACGAGGTTGCAATTACATATTCAATCAGAGAATAATAACTCCCGCGACGATATATCAGTACTGTAACTGATAATCATAGTGTTCCATCGGCAATGAAAATTGTTGCATCGAGCGCGGCCAGCATGGACGTTGCATCCACCGGGATTGCCACGCGTGACGATCAACTCGTTATTTATGCTCTCGATGCCGCCTTTCCTCGTTCCACATCGCGCTTCTTCATATATCTTCACCGTCGACGACCCTGCTCTTTTTCCGGACGTGACAACGAAAGCTGATCTTCGAAATTCGTTGAATATTTCCGATGAATTTCAAACTTTCTTTCACACTGGATTTATCACGATTCGAACGGTCGATTTTTAGAATTCGATCCGAAGTTTGAGAATAATTATTTGTTTTGCAATTTTTCTTATAATATATTTCGACTTGATTTTTTTTATATGCATAATGTAGATAAACGTGATGGTATAGGTTAGCATCGATTGTTTAATCAATGGAGAAAGAATAAAAAACTATTTCGTCGTAAATTTTAGGATATGAAGGAATATCGAGATGATAATGATACTTGATTTTTGTCGAGTTAACTGTGTTGCTAAAGTCAGAAGAATCAACTTATTATAAGTGAAAGCATTGAGGTGACCAGGTTAAGTTCACCGAGTACATCATTTTTATTTTTTACTTTTTTTCGAGATCCATGTGTAAGATTAATGTTAATTGGCATGGAATATTCCATGAATATAGCACAAACAAGTAATATTAATAATGTTAATAACAAGTAAATTGTGATAATAATTTTGTTAAAAGTAGTTGTTTGAAAAAGAACTTATCGTTTTAACTGGCTTTCAGAACATTTTACTTTTTTTAGAAATATTTATTTTTAATTCTTTTACGATTTGGGATAAGAAGACTGATATTAAATTGTATAACAAAGTTGAATAAAATCAAATTCATAATTGTAATACTAACTTTATGAAAGGCCTTTCTTTACTTAAATAAATCTCAACTATGTTAATAACGTGATAAAAATGCTATATATCTATTAAAATTGGAATTATCAAACTAAAAAAAGAAAATAATTTTAATTATTTTGTTTTCGCAGTTATCGAAAACATCAAACTACTTTTGGCAAAATTAAAGTCGACAATTATTAAGACAGAAGCATAATTATATACTCCTACTTATTTCATTCTTCAATCATTATTATATATTCTAATCTTTAAACTTACTGAATTAACTTCAGTCATTAACCTTATATATTATTACCCATTTATACTAGAATATTATATATTTAAGTACACACTTACAAGTGGATAATTAATTCTAGTGACAAAACAATTTTTATGTCCTTACATTTTATCTAATACTTTCATTATATTATATATATCACACGGAAGAATAATTCCTACGTACATACAAAAGTAAAAGAATCTCTTCTGTCATTGTAAAAATATTACAAAATTTGCGATTAGAATGCACATGGAATAGCGTTCAAAACGTAATTGAATCGTGCCGCGCAAACTGAAACGCGTAGCACGTGAAGTGCTGCTCGATGCGCAGAAGATCTGCGCAGACACGAAATTATTCTGACGCGCAGAATTCGTGTCGTGCTGCTGTGACGTTGATAATTCGCAGCTGTTGACATCTATGACTGGTAAGTGACATCGGAGAACAAAAAATAAATAGATAAATGCGTGCATAACTGTACTACCTAATTGATAGTGTATATTTAATAACTCGATATTAGAAACAACGTTACATTTTCTCAAACGATACGTATAATTATTGGTTATGTATATGTAATTAAAAAATCTGTTTTATTTGACGTGAAGCGTATTGCGTGGATTAAAACGTTTGTATGTCAGTTGTCAAGAACTGTCAATCTGTCAGAGTGATTTCACTTGTGTATCTCTTGCACGTTGAGCAGCATTTCACGTTGAACCTTCGTGTCACGTGTTTGAATATTATGGAACGATCCAGTGACGCTTCGTGCACACGCGAGACATAAACTTTCGATCTATACTGTACTCGGTGTTGTGACTGAGCTTTCTTTCGTCTTAATCTAGGCCAAACAACAGCACTATTATTAATTCAGTGAGAATTCTATTCCACGAATAATTATATTTCGAGAATTCGTGTATTATCTCGTACCTCGATGAAATAGTTTCGAGACAACTACGAGTGTCTCATAAAGCGTATGTTATTCTACTTAATAAGTATTATTGTGCTTCCTTCATCCGTAATATTAACGAAATTCATGCTACGTTAAAAGAGCGCGATTTAAATATTTTACAATATCGCGATATTGTAGAAAAATTATATAACGATATTTATTTAATAATTTATTCGATATATTTCTTTCGAATCAATGTTACTAATGAAAGTTTATTTTTTTATGAGGCATAAAATTCGTATATTTTTTCAACTTCTAAAATGTTTCTTATCGAGTTCGTATTCAATTTTATGATTATGCAAGGTGTAATTTAATACATATGGCAAACAGTTTGGGAATTCATTCAGCATTCAAAAGCCATGAAATAAATTCGTGTGGACGTGTGATCGAGTCCATCTTCTTAGCAGATTACAAACAAGAAGCATGCTAAAAGGAAAAATTTCCATACACGTTGCCATTAGGCTGGAGGAAAAAGATTAAAATACAGAGTTGAATGTACGTATTTGCCTCTTTTTTTGAGTGGTAAATATGTCTGTTTGTAAATAATAGGTATAGAGTAGTCAAGATAATATCTCATCGTAGCAGAAGAGTAGAAAAATAATTTTGCATGAAAATACAATGTAATCATTTTGCATATTTTTGTAAAAATAATTAATATCATTCTTTCTGTAACATTGCTTTTGTTTGCAATTAAATTGTGAGCAGAGAAAGCATATTAAATATAAAGTCTCGTGATTTGAGAATAACACTAATTTCAACGTACATTCATTATTTTCAGACGTAGAATATATTCTTGAATTGTTTTTCGTACAGTTAGTTACGCGTAATTACCGCATAATTAGTGTCCATTAATTATCTCTTGCTAATAATCATATTAGTAGCATTAGGTTCATTAAGAAAATTTTACTTGATTGGTTTATTTTAGAAGTCAAACGAGATATTTGAGGAACGTAATATCTTCAAGCTATTTTTAACGTAATTAAGCGATATGGTAACTATCTACAAAAATAATATAATGTACAAAACAAACCACAGGAATATTTATCTCGTGGAGTGAAAATTATTACTACAAAGAATTTTATAACCTTAATCAACAATCATAATTTCTCAAATATAATTCGACTTTACCACTGTTTTATACGAATGTTATACTTCTACTCTAAATTTATTCTTTCCCAACGTTATAATTATTTTCTGTTGGATTAATTTTAACTATTTCACCTTAAATTTGTTAATCGCGTAAAATTCACGAAATTACTTTCAATTATTTACATTAATCTCTAAATTGTGATCAATCGTTCTGTATTAAATTTCGAATTCAATTCACGTCCCACTATTCTACCTCGAATTTAAAATCCAAGTAACTCGAAATAGAATTTAACTAAACTTAATTAAACGGTACATCGATGAGCAGTGAAAATTATCTGAGAAACCAGCACGACGACCGCGTTCTCGCAGAATTATCGCATTATCAATGTTTTGTTTACTTGATCGATCAACCACTTAAACTGCCACGCGTTTATCTCGTCCAGATTTTCAAACTCGTTACGCGGCTAAAACGAGGCGGTTAAATGATGATCGGGCGAAGAATTATGTATGTTGGCTTATCATTAGGAAAGTTCATCGTCTTTTTCTGCCAAGACACGTATTCCCTGCTTCCGTCATATTCTTATGTAAAATCGAGCTGGCCGCTATTTTTACGACGACGCCGATACTATAGAAGGGTCACTGTTTCGCAAATGACATGTTCGTAACGATTCGCTTAACAGAAGGGTTTCGATCGATATGCACTATATCAACTACCTTGCGACCAGGCGGCGTCCAAAGTGAATGTAATTGCCGGATATTTTCTGCTGATCACACTTTGCATATCTTACGAGCCGATATTTATGTCGGAATTATGTTCGGAATGTTAATGTGCCTCTCGGTTCTGCCTTTTGCCTCTCTTTCGGTTCGCTCTCACCGCTCAATTTTTGCGATCGATACCCTTTTCAAGCAGGGTGTATCCTCGCTTCGATCGGGCCCTTCCCGACCGGCTCGATAGGAAACGCAATTTTCTTCGGCGTCCGTGTCGTCTTTTTCCCCATGTCACGTTCCTCGCGTTGTAGACGTAGATATAACACGCGTGTCTACGTACTGGCTTATGCGTTACAAAATCGATTGATTTTCTTGGAATCGTCGACCCTTGTCTCATATCGCAGTATTATTCCTTCGCTTTACACGATTTTTCCCAGGGTATTGTGGCTAGGAGTACAGACGTGTGAATTCTTGAAAAATCTACGCGATTTTACGATACTCCCTATGGTATTATTATCGAATAGAGCACCGCTATGGGACCTTATAAAATCGGTATTAACACTAGAACTACTGGTCTGTAAAATACTGTGCATGTATTTGATACTAATTAATATGATATTACGAAAATAAAAGAGCATACGTAAACGTGATTCTATTTTAATAAAATATCGATATAAGTTATACCAGAAACAGTTACATATTTTCAACAATCGCGAAAATAAAATCTCCGAAACGAGTCATTTTCACTATCGTAGTTCTAGTATTAATTCCACTTTTTACATTTTTTGACTATTTTAATGTTGAGATACTTGATTTATGGTTATATTTTATATTTGGAATAAATTTGTATCTTTTATTTCGTGCCATTAATCGATATTTTTTTCGGAAATATATAATTTAAATTACAGTATTGTATATTAAACGATTTTTTTTATATCTTTATTTCTACACAAATGCATTGAATATAAATTCTGCGATATTTCGAAACGATGGCAAATTTTTCGAATGATCTACGTATAGCGTAAGATTTATTTGTCGTAATTTAAAATCCAATATATTACAATGGCTTGTTTTGTAAATCCAGCACCTTTCTATGTCACGTAACGTCATAGGGACACGTTTTAATTTGCATCGACTATCAGGTGGCTGATTTTTATGCAGGTATGCATAAGATCTAAATTCTGTTACGCAAAGTGACAGAGGTACGTTAAAATTTGTATCGGTTATGGTAAATTTTTATACAGCTACGATTTATCGCGATATGTAAGACACATGGACAATATATGAATGGTGTCGATAATAAATTTATTTCGTGGAATCTAAAGTATGGTAAGATAAGTTAGATCTTCCTGTATATCCAAGTTCTTTATTTTTATGTACATATACTGAAACAAGTGAAGTGTACAAACACAAATAATATTCGCGAGTAACCTTTTTTCCATGAACACGAAATATAATTTCTATATTTCTGATAAATTATGCAAAATATGCGCAATATGCAAAATAGAAATATACGCGATATGCAAAATGAGAGCAGTATTTTTAGAATCCCTTAACGACAACACAAATTTCTGTTCCGGTCTCGTAATTTTATGTAGAATATGCAATTATTCCATGGAAAAATATGCATTTGCATAAATATTCACTGTCTAATTATTAAAAACGTAAATTTGCGACTTCCTTATTATACTATTGTATATTCAACCTTACCTGTTGTACAAGTATAAAATATGCCATTTTCTCGATCAAATATAAATTTCCCGATATAAAAGTATATTCTGCAAACTCGCGTTTGTGACTTTCTTATCAGATTATCGTATACACAGAATTTATTTGATAATAAACACTTTATATACGAATAAATATAAAAGTAATATTTTCTAGACCGAATATAAATTTCACGAGTTGCAAAAGATATTCAGTTCAGTGACATTCATCTGTTCATGCTATCACGTACTTTGTGATCTTTATATTATACTATTATTTATTCAATACCAAAATTTCTTGTGCTAACGTTTATGAAAGTACCATTTTCTCGACCAAATTTAGATCTCTTGAAATAAAAGAATATTTAATTTACTAACATTTATTTACCAGTATTATTACAAACTCAAGTTTATCATTTTTTGTTGAATTATTATATTGAAATATATATTGATTTACGTTTTCTTAAAAAATGCAAGGAATATTCATTTAAATAACATCTTGTTGATTTTTCTTTTCAATTATTGCATATATAATGTGTGTTTAATACAAGAAAGTACCTTTTTCACAACCAAATATAAATTTCGCGACTTTTGTGGCATTTCGTTATCAAACTACAACACTCGCGTTACTTTATCAACACCGTTTCAATCCGAAGCTAAATCTTCTCAAATTCGAGCCCCGATAAGTCCAATATCTACGCAGAGACCTAATTCTCCAAACCCAAGCCGAATCCATGGCTTTTATTGTATACGTGCCCCGTGTAATGATCGTCTCGTATACGAGAGAATTTTCCAACAATAGTCGTGCTAGGTTACCGATAACGATAAGATATTACGGTTGAAAAATCGGTGAAAAAGAATTTTCATCGAATGTCACGCGTTCCGAATCGTATCATCGACGTAACGAGGAGGAACGAAGGGTTGCTCGTAGCGGAAACCTTCGAGCCATTTTTACCCTTTCCGTCAAGCTGTTCTCTTTGGCAAAGCGACTTAATGTCTCCTTAATGGCCGCGATAAAGCACCGTGATATACCTTTCGTGCCAGCATAACGGACTGCACCTATACGTTCGATATGTACACATTTGCGTGCACGTGTATAACTCGCGCTTTGTACCAAAGTAAATTCATCCGTGGGATTGAAAGGTAGAGGCTGTTTGATATCGAGAATAACTGGCCCTGAAGATAGGCCGGTTATGCGTACACGAACGATTAAATGTTGATCATTTATGAATATTGTATCATTCTGTCGTGGCCAGTTTCACCTGCGTGTTTTCAAACGTTCGTCGAGAACGTGATAAATTTCAATCGTTGATACATTATTCTCGTTGATAAATCTGCGTAAGGTGATGTTCAAAGGTTGTTATTAATTGTCGAAAAATTTAATGGCGCCGATAAATCCGTTCAAATTTGACGGTTTATTGGGTCTACCGTTATGGTTAATTGTCAGTCGAGATGGATGATGCATAGTTAAGCGTACAAATATGGTCTTAATTATAAAGTGGAACCAGGTATTCCAGTTGTAAGCTTCGTATTTATGCACCTTTTTGTCATTTTAATTCACTTTATACGGATTAAAACCGCGATTCTTTTATTTATATCGCGTAATAAACGGTTAATAAATATTTACGTTAAATTTAATAATACTCCTGTTAAATATTGGACAGTTCGTAACTGTAAAATGGGATTTCTCTTATTTACTCGGTATATTTGTTTTTTAATGTGATATAAAACAATGATTTTTCATTGGTATCAGGTAATAAATGTTCGACAATATTTACATCAAATTTATTACTATTTTCACTAAATACTTGAAGCTCTTTAACTGTAAAATGTAATCCATGTTGCACGTTTTACCTGTATCTCTTACGTAAAATAAGAAAATAAACCTCTTATTAATATTAATAGCGTAATAAATGTTTGATAAATATTTGCGTTTAATTTAATTGCACGCTTTTTATTAAAAATTAATAAATTTTTATTCTTATAACAGAATTCCTGTTACTCGCTTAAAATGTAAATATTTTTATCTTACCATCATTCCACTTTCATGTTCTTATCTCCACATATATAAATTGTCCCAATGCACAATTTTTTGAAGTATAATTTCTCTAAATTGCCCGTACTAAGATGAACAGATATTTAAAGATAAATAGTATTTTATAATATTCCAAGATATTGCGATATAAATGATTCTAAGGTGGAAACATAGTTACAATTTAATCGGCTTATTAATATTGTAACTATGCGTTTTCTGTCTGAAATTGACGTAATCGCCCCGACCTATCATTTAATAGACGAAGCTTACCTGTCTTTTACTAGTCACGATAGCAATCTCAATAAAACTTTAGGTACGCGTTTGGATAGCAGATAGAATTTTGTGTTGCTTACATAATCATCGATTGATGACCGCGTGATTTTGCATAGGTATATAAATTTCGCACAGCCCTTGCATCATTTACATCTTCTTTCTTCCATTTATATCTTACATAAGGAATTTCAGAGTTTCTTAATTCTATGGTATTTTTTTCCCCTCAATTTTTCCACTTGTTCCCATTTTTGTTCGTTTATTTCTTTGTTTTGTGCATGATTCACACCCACATGAAGACATACGGCAACGTATTATCATCAGATTAGATTATCGGCGGCGAGTACAATGGCGTCTATATGTCGCAGGGAATGAAAACACACGGATCTAAATTGGTCTCTATTGAACAACTGCCATGGATCGAAATTTACTTCCACGAATTTACAAAATATCCGAAAAATCCTCGCGAAATTGTTATAGAACTATGCGAAAAATAATTATAAGAAAATTAAATATTCGGATAATTAAATTATATATCACATATTAAATTATGCAAAAATTAAGTATCCTATGTTCATAATGAAGCAAATATCATAATGCAATGTAAGTTGATGATAAAAATAATAACGACAATAAAATAACGATACAATTATATTATCTGTTTGTTATATAATTATTATCAGGTTTTATTTCACGTTATTTCACCTCGATGATTTCCCAGAAAATCATGTCCTTCGGAACCAGCGTATATACCGTCTGAAAATATATCGATCATCGAGAATGCTCTATTTTGCACGTGGCGCGAAAGGAAAATACGTTTATCTGAGTTTTTCTTCGTCGTAATTACATCACGCTATTGTCTTATAAATCTTTTAAAAATCAGTGATCGCGTGATTGAACTCACTTCGCGGATATTTTTCCAATTATGAAACGCGTCTTCCGCAGATATGACGATAAAGTGTTGACCTTTCGAAGCTAAACTTCCTATCTCTTCTTTTTTTCATTCATTTCGATCGAATCTGTATATACCTTGCACGCGAGAAATCACTTCGAACCCTGTTGATCGATCTCTTCGATATTCGCTAATTCTCTGTAATGGAAAAGAGAGAAAGGAAATGATAATGAAAAAAGAGAAGAGAAAAGATATGGATGGAATTTATATACGTTACACGTAAAAAATCACTCGAAATCTTATCGATCGGTCGTTTGGATATTCACTAGTTTCCGGAGAGAGAGAAGATAAGAAATTAAGTAAAAAACACGGAGAAAGTGAAGCTACCGATGGGATTTACACTTTTCTTGCACGCAAGAAGTCACTTCGAACTCTGACCGTCGATCGTTTCGATATTCAGTATTTTTCTGTGAGGAAGAATGCAGAAATAGAATAATGAAATGCTTCATTCGTGAAAAATCACTTTGCACGCAGACAGTCGATCGTTTCGATATTCGATAAGGAAGCAAAAAGAAGTAGATTAATAAGAAAAGGAAAAGAAGAAGCGAGAATTGCTATCGTTGGAATTTATACGTATCTTGCACGCAAGAAATCACTAGGAACTTTTTTAATTAACCATTTCAGTATTTAGTAACACACAATAAACGAGGAGAGAAAAATATAGAAAAGGAGATAAATTGTCGGGTACTTGATCTAACTAACAAAATAAGACAGGAGGAATAAAATAGCAAAAAGAAAGAGAACGAGAAAAATTGATAAACTCTTGATCTATAATAACTTTAACGAGGAAGAGAAGAGAAATAGATTAACGAAACAAGACTAAAAAGAGAGAAGCTATCAATCTAATTTATTAAACATACCTTGCTCGCAAAAAATCATTCTGAACTTTATAAATCGATCGATCCAATATTCAGTAACACTCGATAAATAATAAAAACATGAAAAATAAAATAAAATAAAATCCATAAAACCAGGAAAGAATTATCAATCTAACTTCTTAAACGTATCTATAGTACCGACAAAGAACCACTTCACACTTTATCAATCGGCGCTTTCGATATTCAACAATTACCAATAAACAAGGAAGAAAGAACGAAATAATAGTAATAATAAAAAGAGAAAAAAAAACAGGACACTCTTGTAACTTATTAAACGTACGTATCTAAGTACACGGTGCGTGGAAAAGTCTCACGTCGAAGCTTATCAATTGCACATATCGATACTCAGCAATTTCCACTGGAAAAGAAAGGAGAAATAAAGCAAGAACGAAAGAAAAGAATTTATAAAGGGAAAAGAGAGAAAAAAAGAAGGTAAAAATCGCGATGTAACCGCAGTTTCGATGGCACTCCGCGTCTCTATCCGCGTTGAAGCACTCTCACGTATAGTGGCCGTCGGACGGTAAATATTTTTGGCGCCAACTTTTTCCGCAAAGGCCTGTTAGCATTGCGCGAAGGCTGCGCGCTCGTATGCCCTCCTGAGTGCGTCTACGTGCGTGTCGCTCGAGCTTCACGACTATTGACCAAAGGCATTATCGGCAGAAGAACGTATAATATGTCGTTGCAGCACGAGGACGGTCCGCTCTCGTTGCTCCGCTCCATTAACGAAAGCATAGGTCTTCGGGTACGAATAACTTATTCATACAATCGGTCTTGCAAAAATGGCCGCGAGATATCGCGGAGGAATAAATTTCTGATAATTGTTCGATTATTCCATCGCTATCGTGGCTGCGACGCGAATTATTTTCTTAATATTAAAAGTTACACGGCGAACCAGCGTCGTGGGATGAGACGGATAATTCACTGGGTTATCGTGGCTGTTAATTATCGTCGCTGCTGTATAACTATGACACGTTAGGTTACCATGCGTCGGGGATCGATGGATCTTTTTATTGAAATGCTCGAACGTGTTTAAATTGCTAATCGTTTCATTGGCCGATTTGAAAGTAAAATTAAAGACACGGCGAAGAAAATTGTTGCATGATTGTTGCTGAAATAGAAATATTAAAAATGAATTACGAAACTGCGAATAGCGAAATTTTTGGGATTCGACGAATATACGACTAAAGCGAAAGATGAATAAATTATCGATAATTTAAAATAAATTAATTTAATGTAGAAAGAGAAAATTTATTTCAGTGTAATTGCTATAATTTGAAATTATTTGAATACTGAAATTATTTAGACTCGATAAATGATCTCAAATTTTATTTCGCGATGAAATTATTCATTAACTACTTGGTAAATCGTTCGACTGCTTCTAACATTCTACGACTTTTAAAACAGGAACAGTTACACGGGTTAAATAATATCAAATGACCAATGTAATACCGGAATTGTAAATTTTACAGCCTTAATCCCGAACGCCATATATGGATCATAAAAATCCTAATAAGGAAACAGAGATTTTCGAGACGTAAAATCACTCGTAACGATAAAGTTTGTTGTACATCGTGTGATCGATCAGCGTTAATTAATTCGACTCCATCGATTTCTATCTGGCTCTGGCCGATCTTAGCCAACCTGGAAACCGAAAGACCCCCGGCGTGTTCTTCGCACCTTCCAGGGTAATCTTTATCTTCGTTATCGTCTGGCTACGATTAAAAACGTCATTAATAATTAAAACGATAATTATCGATACCCTACACTCGTATAACGTAAAGATAATCGACACGCGGATGGTACACGAGAAAGCAGCATTAAGGCACTTTAAACAATAACACGGTGCATACTTAGCATGCATTTGCCGGCAATCTAATCTATCTGTGGCTCGAGATAAGATCGTGTACCTGCGATGCAAGCCTCCGTCTGACACAAACTGCAGCACGTGCTTTCGTGCAGCGCAATGCTTTCCTCCCGTACACGTGAAACCTCGAATTGGGTTAATAACTTTCGAACGAGCACCGGCGATGTGTCGTAAGCAACGGTCGCCTCCGAACCCCTTGACTGACGTTCTTCCCGACCAAATTTTACCGCACGTCCCTCAGAGAAAACCGATCGAAACACGAGGAGAGTCGCATTCCACGAATACAAGCCGCCAACTACAAGTGCTCCGCAAACAAGGTAAATGTATTTATAGAGGGAACACGAAGCACATCTTTTCTGTTCTCTTTGCTTCTCCCCTTGTCAACGTCTAGACTCGCGATCACCGTGCCCCGGAGTCTTTGTTATTCACTGCCCGTTTCGAAAGGACCATGCTTTCCTCTCTGCATTTCCGCTTTCCTTACCCACCGCCGAATGTCTTTCCATTTTCCACGTGACCCCAGATGTATCCATCTTTCACTTTTCTCTCGTTGTTGCCGGATTGCTTGGGAAGATTGGTCAGGACCTCGGGGTCTTTAGATTCTGGATTTCTGCGAGATTTAGCGTCACATCCACCGTGTTTCCTTTGTCTCTCGAACACCGTATTTTCGCTTTGGCAGGAAGAGAAAGATGTTTTCCTTCTTCTTGCTGAAAATTAGCGAGTTTGAGATTTGGTGCGATAAGAGTTAGGTTAAATGAGATACGATTTTTTGATACATTGGAGATTTTGTCGAATTATTGGGGGATCCTGGTGTAAACTGAAAAGAGAATCGATTTTTTAAAATTGTTTTGATTAATAGTATAATATTTATAGAATATACTTCCAAATTTTTAGTGCAATCCTAAAAATATTGAGATGTCCATATCATGTTTATTACATGCAAGTATGCGAATGTGCAGTGTTTTTTTCAAAGCCACTTTTTTCAAATTGGCGAGAAAGATATCTCAATAATTAGATTACCGATTCGCTTGAAATTTTGCATACGTATACTATGATATATATACTAGTCGATGAACCTAAAAATTAAACGAAATAAATAATTTAGACATCTCTTTTATACAAAAATAGATGTACAATTTTCACGAGAACATGGTTTTTTCTTCAAACTGGCAATGTTTTAACAATTTTCAACTTTTTCAAATTTTTGAAATTTCATCGGTTAATTACGTTCATGAAGAGTAAGGAAATTGTTCGTTTTCCTGTTTTGTTCAAATAGAAGAGAAATTGCAGCTCTCGTCAACTTTAGATCTTATTACAAAGACGCTACACATACGCTCTTATAACTCCAAATTGTGACATATTTTAAAACTAAAAAAAATTTTCTTTATATTCTTATAGTTACTTAATAAAAACTGGTTGGTTTTAGAATGACCCAGTAAATACTTTCGTCGGAAAAAAATTCTTAAAAATACGCACATTTTCAGCGTTCTACACCAAGATCTCCCTTAATAAACTAACGCATCGTTCACGTGTGCTGTTAATAGCCATGGTAGTTGGATTTTAAATGAAGATATGGCAATGTGTGAACGTTACTTTCGGTTGCCATCGATTCAGTAAAATTAGCAACTCGGTGGTAACCAAAAGCAACGTTCACGCACACTTGTGTGACGTCAACACGTGTCATAGTTGGATTTTCAATGGAGATGTGAACTGCTTTAGGTTATCGTGAATGAAAAATTACGGAATCGAATAAGATGTGTATTGTTTGAATCGTAGTTCACAATGGTGAATACTAAATACTACAAAAGAAATAACACGTTTCATTTGCATTACGAAAATTAGGATAGTTCAGGCGACGAATAATTGATGAGTTATACCTAAATTCGAAAAATTTGCAAAGTTTAAGACACGTGATAGTAATCACAGCAATTGTAAGCAGACTGCAAGATGACTGTAAATCTATAATAAATCTAAATAAATGACTGTGTCTATAATAAATTTTAAATAAATTTAGCTGATCGATTGGAATAATTACAAATTACAAATGACGCAATAATCGCAAATGTTCGGTTCTCAGTTTTTGCAATAAAATTTTCACAATGTTTTCAATGTAATATTTTTTCCAGTTAGAAATCGTATATGCTACTTTCTTCTGCTAGAAATAACCCGTGCTACTTTCCACGATGGGTTTCTGAAACGTGATGATTTTCATATCGAGAAAGCAATTTTTTATTTATTTCCTTTTCGCTTCTTCTTGCTTTCTTCTTTGCGGTGTAAACGACTGCGAAGTTATTAACGACATCCTTAATTTTATTAAAAGTATTATTATTAGCAATTGAACGCTATGTCTACCTATAGGGACCATCAATATCGAATACTTTTAACGAATTTTATTAAAAGATTTAACGCAAAAACAAAGTTTCGTTTTTCATGATTTGCAATATGTATTGACCTTTTCTCTACGCGACTTTTGTTTATATACAGACTTATTTCTCACATGTGTCGGTAATTATGAATAATAATAGAAGTCAAAAATCGAAAAGAAAGAATTTAATCGCTTACTTTGTGTTGTATTTATTTACATTTAATAAAATAATATCATTTTTGGCTATGAATTAAATCGTTAGATCAAGTTTTTACTATTCCCTAATTACTTTTAAATTTATAGTATATAGNTTTGTTCCTTATAAATAGCATGAACAATTTTTGTTCAATAGTTTCTACAGTATCCTTCCTTTTTTACATATCATTTGTTAACAAATTTTTATTGAACTAGCACAACTGGAAAAGAATTATCTTCTCGTTAATTCTCATTAAACAATTTTACTATATATTTCAGTTCGCAGATTTTGTAATCTTCCAAACTGTTTTCCAAAATGGAATTTAAATTATTTATATTCTTGTGCATTCTATTCTAGCACCTGTACTTCGTTAACATAAATGAAAACATACCCATTTTAGACACCTGCTGCTTTTCATAGTCATGCAGACTGTGACCGAACGAAACGTGTTATTTTTCGCTGTATACGTCGATACATGAAAGAAACGATATATAAATAATATACTTGCAAGCAAAATCTGTCGTTTTTCATATGCAGAGTTCAATAGCGAAGCTATTTGTTCCGTTTTAGTGTTTTTATTGGATATATAGATAGCGGGAATAGATACGGGAGGCTATGAGGAGATAATTTACGAGAGTGAAACTCGTGAACCTATCTTGCCTCGAGCTTTTCCGATATCGAATCGAAGTTCTAATTATCTGTGAACATCAGTCTGATCGCGATATTCCATTCAGTCGGTAAACAATCTCATAAAGATAGGCACTCGTGTATGTTGCATAATTTCCATTGAAAGCAGTTGCCAGTTTCGC
The DNA here is from genome assembly GCA_002201625.1 of Euglossa dilemma. NCBI lineage: Eukaryota > Metazoa > Arthropoda > Insecta > Hymenoptera > Apidae > Euglossa > Euglossa dilemma. The sequence continues at coordinate 973,335 of NIJG01000009.1, forward strand.
ACCACGGTTTATTGCACGACGTACTCGGCAAGTGATTATGCTACCAGACAAATTTCTAAACGAACCGAGGCTTTTATCGGTGCTTTCGTTCCTCTCTGAGAGATTTTGCAACATGTGAATCACGCTCGTGTTATTATTAACGCCGACAATGTATGGGATGAAATAGGGTTTCAGTCGTGTTATACTCTTCCATTTTATTTTAACTTGCGAATATCGTGTATTATTCATACGTTGCATATGGGCTGTTGATTTGTCAAATCGGGCAACTTCGTGCAAAATAGAAGTGAAAATTTATGTTAAATACAGACAGTTGAGGGTCGATGTTTTGGCGCTGAAATTTCGAAAAATTCGAAAAATGGAGTGTAAGAGATTTTTTGGTCTATGACTAGATTTATTTAAATTCATTTGAAAATTATTCTAATTTGATTATTATTTTTATTGTTATTGTTGTTAATTATAATTCGATAAAAAGTTAATATCCGACGAGTTAATATTCGAACATAATATATAGACTTATTAATTATTAAACAGTGCTATGATACGTGCAAATATAATGGTGCAAAAATTATAACAGTGTTGGGAAAAGTTAAGCAATGAAACAATAAAAAACATCGACTCGTATGATATAATATACATGTTTAAATTTTGACACAAGTTTAAATTTTTATAGTGCGGTGGTGTGATATATAGTAATACGTGAAATAGTTTGTAGAAATGATGCAATGAAGTCATAAATTAACACATTAAGGTAATACCAGTTGACATAAGTCTGTCTTTTATCAAGTACATTTACAAATTCGTGTAAAATAGAATACGTTATATAATTATTAATATTTATAAAATCTATGATATCTAGATTTGATAATTTTAATGTCATTATAATTTCGCAATGATATTGCAATGATAATGTAATATTGCAAATCCTGGCAAAATTTTATGATGTTAACATTGCTACAATTCTGTGCATTAATATTATTATTTTAATATTAATACTGCCGCAATTTTTGTAATTTTATAATATTAACCCTTTGCACTCGAGAGGCGACTGTTGGTCGTCATAAAATTTTGAAGACCCATA
>NIJG01000009.1:987683-998949 GCA_002201625.1 Euglossa dilemma
ATTTTTAGAAGGAACGAAAAGTACATAATTTTGAAGAGAAGAAACAATACTCGATGAAGAATTTATTCAGAAAATTCTTTCTCTATTTTATATGTATTCAATTACACATTTCGTCTAATAAATAAACGAATATCTCGTGAGTGTAGCATTAAAAACATCGATATCGTATCCGCCATATTTTATATTCGTTACGTTCAGCGATAGTGTTCGATGCAATAAAGATGCCACCTGCTCCGATATGACTATTATTTATAAAATTATGGCAATATTATGCCAGACCACCTAGACGCGGTTAAATCATCCTTCGACTATCGGCGCTATCAGCGCTAATTAGCAACAGTGGATACCTCCAATTGGATACCGTGTTCTCGGTGCCTGTGTTTCCTGATTGGATATCACTCGGCCATGACGAAGTCCCTCCTGCTTCGAGAGAGGACCGTTCGCTTCGCGCGTACGTACAGCCCGTCTCTGAACTGGTTCCGCTCTAAGAGCAGCCGTCCAATTTCTCTCTTTTCCCCTCTCTTGCCTTGTCGCTATCATTACTCAGTGCAAATCGCCGGCTAATTACATCTAAAATGCTCCGTACAAATTGCCGATGCAAGGGAAACGATCAAAGGTGAGGAACGGTAGCAGACCCTTTGCTACGCGAGCTACGACTTGGTTACATGAGTGATGGATAGATGTCACAAGACTGGATTCGTATCTGTGTAATCTTGAATATTAATCGGAATATGCATATTAATTAATACGTTTTGTGCTTCGGGAACATGGGAAGAGTCGAGGTAATTTTTATCGAAACTTCAGTACTCGCAGGGAATTATTGGCTTGTAGAAAAATTCGAAGCTTAGGTTGTTGTTGCTTAAGAGTTCTTGTAGTGTATTTTGTTTGTGAAAATTTGAAGAAATAGGTGAAAAGTTACGATCAAATATTAGACAGAGACCTAAATTATAATTTATTGCAATATATAATAAATATATAATGTATAATAATGGTTTTTCTTTAACTGTATTTTTGTTGGAAAAATACTATGAAAAGCAACAACGGAATTTTTAAAAGAATAATGAGTTATTGGAAAATAGCGATATATCTAAATTGTTACTATCCTGGTCTGTTTTGAGTATATTTCGTTGGAAAAAACTGAGTGAAAATTGAGTACAAGAATTTTCTTCGTTCTTCAATAAAAACTCTTCCTTTGGTTCTTATCTTAGGTCATTGATGAATCACGAAGCCCCAAATGTGTTAATGGCATTCCTGAAAGATTAATTTCTAATTTTAACACTAGAACTATCGATTTACAATATATACTAGTAAATAAAAAGTATTTGCATTCATTTTGTCTAATCTGGTAATTTTAGTATTAACTATATTAAATTAGCAATTCTCAATTATCTACGGTCACAAAAATATAAGAACGATAAATCAAATCAGTCGACGTGAGAAATTCTAAGAATAATTGCAATACGTAATAAAAGAATTTTTAAAAGTTTGATTATTCATTAACTCAGAGAAGAAAGAATTCTGTGATCATTGGCAACGCTTTTCTCGTTGTAACAGTGATCAAAATAAAAGTTCGAACATATTTAACGCCGTGTAAATCCTTTATTTGCATTGTTCCATAAATTTTGGCTTACTTCCAAATTACTTTGCCTAATTGATATCTGATGAATCCTTGCTTGAATAAAATTATAGACGAGTACCCTACAATTGCCTTATGGAATAAGCAAATTAATCAATTATTTTCTTCTACAAGTATTTTTTCAGCAAATAAACTGTAATTAATTAATGTTATGAACTAAATGTATATAAAAATCCAGATTTTTACACGAACTTTTATTTATAATATAATTATATGAATAATATGTTGATTAATATATTAAATATTTGTCTCGCAAAGGTTCTCGAGTCAAAGAGGTTTGAATTCTCAAGGTTCGATGTAGCACATATGTTTCGGTACATATTCGAGATCGATAGCTCTAATGTTAAATGGCTTCTTCTCCAAATACGTTTCTACCTTGATACAGAATTACATCAGTAACTTTGTTACTTTTACCAATTTAATCCACCTGCCCTTTCACTTTATCTTTAACATTTCTGTAAGAACTCTTCTCCATATAAAAAATAATATTTAAACACAAATACCTGTTTATTAATTAAAATTGATTAATATATCATCAAACAAACTTTTTAAATTTGTACCGATTTACAATTTTCATGCTTTGAGAGAATGAATCGTTTCTAATTACAGTTTCTAATTACGCGTATCACCAAGTAAAATTTAGAACGTATTTGAATTTCAAAAATTTTCTAAATAAATTTCAGAAAATTTTCTCTCACTCGCATCGTCTCTAATCAGAAAGATCGATGATGGCTATACGGATAACGATTATCCAATTAAGGACGTTTCTGGAAAAAGAATAAAGAGCTCATAAGCTAAAATAGCTAGACATATAAATCAGAAACTTTCTCGCAATCGCGCTGTTTTCGATCGAAAAGATCAGTGGTGGCTATACAGATAACGATTATCGAATTGAGGACGTTCCTGGAAAAACGTTCCACAAGGTAAAATGGCGAGTCGAATAGATCGCGTTAAAGGATTCGATTCCAATAGAGACGAAACACGCACGAGTGTGCAAAAAGCTCTGTATTTCTCTGTCGGAATATCATGTTGAAATTTGAGGCGAATGGATCTATCCCTTTTTTCGGAAACGTGCTCAATTTTTAATAGGTATCGCTAACGATCGAGAGCGATCGAGAATAATATTGATGGACAGCTGATAACAATACCGTATCGTAACCCTTTTCTGGGGTAAGTAAACATTCGATTATCCATATTGGTCACGTTGAGCAACGTCAGCGTCGGGTATCTGAACGATGCACGTTAAGTCATTCACGTAACGCTCCTTTTTCGGCTCCGCTCCACGCGACCGATTTCCACGAAATTCCTAAAAATGATTACACAAATTCCACCGTCCACTTTGCGAGCTTATCTCGGCGTACTCCCACGCTTCCGTTATCGGTAATTCTTAAACGCTCGTTACGTCGTATGAATGCTTTTCTTAGCGCGTAAGCGGTCCGAAAATAATATTCACTGGCGTAGACAATTTATCGCGCGTTTTCTTAACACTTGTCGACTTCGTTACGATATACTTTACGATACCGTTTTTTCTTATTTATCGTTCATTTTTTTTATGTTCTCGTTTCTTTTTTTAACGAAAATGTGACTCGATGAACTGTACGTGTAATAATACGACAGATAAATCCTAAGTGATAAATATGGGTCACAAAAGTTAAGATATTGTTGTATGATATTTGTTTATGCGAAATGTGATGTTTACTTTAACTATATTTTCAAGATATAAATATACTTACTTGATTAATTATTCGGGTACTAGAAAAAGTTATCCCTTTTGACATGATTTTTATTAAAACATTGTCATAATATAGAGTATAAAAATAATTTTTAATAATAAAATAATATATAATGTTATTTGGTAAAATATTACTCAATATTATTATATACGATATTATCCAGTAAAATATTCAATATCATCTAGTAAAATATTTTTCAATTCAATAAAATAATACTCAATGTCGGTAATATTTATTACCTATGCTATAAAATATTATTCGCCAAAATAATATGTAATATCATGTAATACAATATGCAATATCAGCAAAATTCATTAGTTAATCCCCTGACAAAAATAGTGATCATCCAATACCATTTTACAAAATATTCGTTGTTCAATAATAAAATATTACTAACACATTACTACTAACACACAACCATATCCAATACTCATACTCCACGAAATAAAATTCAATATCAATCGAAGTAATTGAATACCACTTAATCTCATGTAATACCACCCACGATCGAAGCCTAAATCAAATCTAATCTCAAAAAATTAACACTTGAACTTTTAATTATAAGTTCCGCATTCAATGTCATCACTTTGTTCACTTGACAGATGATTTGTCTTCTACTATACGCATTTCAATATTTCTATTTACTCCATTCTGTTCTATATTCTTCTTCTTTTCCTTTTCCATCTACCGATCAATTTGACTAGGTTCAAACCAAGTTCCTCAAATCCACCGAGAATCATCCTCTATTTTCATCAACCTGCTTGACGAATCTCGAACTCGCTAAACGCCGGTAATCGTCGCGATCGTGCATCGAATCGATAGCCGAAGTTCGGTTGGTTGGCTCGGGTTGCCAGGAGAGTGCCCTAAAAGTGCACCGGCTGTTGTGCGGATTCGTCGGCTCCGAGTTTCGTATGACTAACTCGCCTGAGTCACCGTTGAACGTCGAGAAGGAATATCGTAGCTTTCTCGACATTGATTTTGTCGAACAGCTATCCGCGTCGAGGCGACGCGACGCCTCTGGTCGTTCGATTTCGGCACGGTTCACGCGATCGAACCGAATCGGGCCTGGCCCCACCATCGGCGCCTGTAGCGCCATCTGTCCCTCGCCGATTCGTGTGAACGCCTCGTGAGAGACACGTAGGACGAAGGCAAATAATGGTAACCACGGTGTTTGGGCCGTTAACGGTAAAAAAATGGAAAGGCCCGGGAGAAGAGCAGTTGTCTTCGTGTCGTCAGTGCGCGCGACGCTGTCCAGATAGCGCGAGGGTTCGGGGAAAAGACGATGAAAGAGAGGGAGAGAGAGAGAGTTAAGTGATGGTGGGTGGGCGAGATGGTTATTTAAATGCCCATAGAGTCCATTAGAGATTACAGGTCGAACAACAAATGCCCGCGTGGATGAGCCGGAACGAACGGCGATACTTGCCGAGATAAAACTTGCTTTTTACCATGACCGATGTAAACGGCTTCCACTTTGAGCCGCGAACAATGTTCCGATGATTGGCACGGTATTGTTGCTCCCGTTCACAATGAGTTCGCTGTGTCGGCTGCCGTGATAAATACCGCGATATCGCTGCGATCGTCTGTACGCCAGAGGCAAATCTTTCACGAGATTTCGTAGGGTTCAAGGTGATCCCGGCTATTGCCGGAATTTTTCACGGATGTTCCTCGAGTTGTGAAAGGGAATTGAACGAAGTTGCGAGGTAGAATTGGGGATTATATCGGGAATTGATACTTGAGAGACTTTCTCGGTCGATCTCGCGGCTTTTAACTCGCTCTTCGTTCTCTGCTCGTACGGAATAGATGATTAGGTTAAAGACGAGGATTAGGGGAAATTCTTCGAGAGATGGAGTATTTCGTGAATGCAAGTTGTAATTATGAATTGTTTATTAGCTGCAGATTTTTTAGGTTCATATAGATTCTCGATTTGAATCATTGAAGAGTCAAATGACTGTAGTCTTACTGACTTTCGTCACTAGCATGGATATCAAAGTTCAATTTTTCAAAGCATGCTGAATCATGTTCATATTCTTCGATGTGTTTTAACCCTTAACGAACGAATGCCGCCACACTCGCGACATTATAAATATTCTAAAAAAATCGAATGCCGCCATACACGCGGCATGACGTGATATTTTAGGAAATCTGTTAGGTTTGGCCTTATTTATACATGCAACAATTAAGGGCGATCGGCAATTGTTTTTTGTCGTGCTCTGGAACGCATTCCTCTCATTCCTCTCCGAGGATTCAGCGAAAATACATCGTTTTATATGCGGTCAATAAAGTTTGTTATCGTCATTTTCGGAGCACTATCTGTTAGAAGAAAGAGAAACGAAGTCGTGCGTACATGCATGCCATTTTTATTTTTTCTATCCATAATTTAAGCCTTATAAAATATGATAAAGAAAAGGAGTGTTGAAGAACCATGTACCAATAGAAACCTGGAATTTTCTAGTAGCGAAGATGAATTTTATGTTTGAAAAAGAAAATTTGTTTATTTCAATTCCTATTATTTTTCTGATATTTTCACTTCAGTATTCTTTTGTACGGATATATCTGTTCATATTCTACCTATTATTACTGTAAGTTTTCATAAAATCAAATAAAGCGATATTAATTATGCATCTTTTCTCGCTTTGGAAATGAAGCACTTAAGTTCCTAAAAATCCGTCGACTTACTGGTCATAGTATTAGAAAAATGCGTTCGTTCGTTAAGGGTTAAAACAGTTGAAATAATTGTATACTCTTGCCTATTTTGGTCAGGAAGGCAACTTATTTCATGTTAAACCTGTTGTGGGTTTTCACATTTTTCGTATTAGGTGTTTCTTGTTTCCCTTTTACTTATGTGATCTTTTCTCGTTTTACATAGCTTTCATTATCTTTCAGGATTGTCAAGCAAAACAGAAATGTTTGAATTAATCAAATTTACGTACTTCTTGTTCCCGTTTATTGATAACGAATACACTTGGTATATGTATCCCAATATTCGAACATTTACATTTGCTTACTACATTTAGTGAGACTCTATAATTAAAAAAATTATTCAGCTGTAATCAATATTTACAGTAATTGACAAATATGAAATAAAATGTCGCAGTTGTGATAGCCTTAAGACGACTTTCTATTGAACACACTAGCGCCACCACGGTTTCTACTAGTCACTTGTATCTATTTCCGATTTTGCTAATACAATCTCTGCATATATCATATTACTTTAAACACTGTATTCTAACGTGAATATTAAAATTCTTGTTAAACGTGGAAAAAATAAACCTTCGAATACTATGATCATAAATTTGATCTCTAGAAAATTCCTATCGATCCTCTCGATAAACACCGGTCTCTCACGAATTTGAATTCTCTGATTTCATCTTTCTGATTTCTCTTACTCCTATATTTAAAATTTCATATCCGAAGCTAAATTAAAAGAAAATTAAAAGTATTTTAATTTGCAGTCATAGTTACGTTGCTTTTAACATTTCCAAGTAATAGCATCTAATGTGCCTCGTGACAAACGCAACCTTGATGAATGCTAATTAGCCGCTGCCAATGCTAAGCAGCTAATCAAATGTAAAACTGTATGAAACCGTGATTCAATTGTAAATAACGATATTTCCATTCTTCTCAGTCGCACATTGCTGGTATACCCGAAGCACTGGAAGCGTAAACAGCCAAGTTGTTCCTTTCTCTGTCCATTCGCTTCGTTCGCTGCCACGCGAGCAGATTAATTCGTTTGGAAGCGAGTCCACCTTCCTCGAGATAAGAAGGAGTAACGTATCAACGAATACTTTCGAAACGTTCTACGTGATCCTCGGGGTAAACAATGGGGTCGATGCACGAGATGAATCGCGTTTACCTCGAGACATATTATTCCCTTTCCTTCCGTTCGCGTGTATAAATCAGTGGACCACTTAGCCCGCTAACGATTTTCGTATAATTTTAGATCTTTCTCTGTAAATACCCTGGGCTGCCAACGCAAAGAACACTGGCCCGAGGCTAATGAAAGAGAAACACATCCGCGAAAATATGACGGCGTTTACTGGAATTAATACTTGACGTTTCGCTCTTGCACTTTTCATCCACTCGGCTGCTTTCCTAGTTGCAAGTTTGGAATGCGCCGGTACTCTCGTTCCTCGAATGACTACCTGTTATGCATTGTCCGTCGTTAAAAGGAATGGAAGGTGTCAGAGGGGAAAGCGGAATTCAAGGAAGGAATTTTTAGGGGTATCCGTGTGAATTTAATTAGATACTTTCGGATTCGTAGAGATTAGAATCGTCGACGTGTCCGGTGGAATTGTTTGCGGAACGTACATGAAAATTGAGATTAAATTTGTACTCGCATTGTTCAAATTGAAAAATGTCGGAGAGGAAGGTGGAGTCAATTTTTAGGAAAATTATGAGATTATTATTGTTCTTAATATAATACAAGTCTAGCCAAATTTCTAAAACAAAATTAAAATCAAATTTGTACTCGTGTGTATTTATATTATTTAACTCTTTTTTTATTTTGTTATTGAAAATGTTATCAGATGTTAAAGGTAAAAGGCAAATTCAAGAAAGAAATTTTTAAGAAGTTAACGCGAGTTTAATTAAATTCTTTTGGATTCATAGAAATTATTATAGGCGTTAAAAAAATAGATAGAAATTTGGTTAATTAGAATTAAATTGCTGTACACTTGTGTTATTTTTGTATTATTAATAAAAAATGAAGGGTGGTAGAATTTAATTAAAGTTCTTCAATTTTTAAAATTTTAAATTTAAAGTTGTTCAAAGCTTTTCATAGAAATTACTACTATTACTAGCAATTTACAAGCCTAATTAAATTATTTGCGTAATATAAAATATGATTAAAATTTTTAATTCTTTTAGAAAATAGTTTTACATTTATTATGAGGTTTATCTAACATTCACTTGAAGCAAAATAGTTACTATATCTAGAGTTAGGTAATATAGTAGGTAAGCCGACTAGATTCCTCCAGACTTATAGAGATTACTATTATCATCAAAATAACAGTATCGTTAATATCATTATCGAAAGAATAATTACAAGTGTACAAATCTATGTTTACGTAACGTAAAAGATAGTTGAAACTAAATTTAAATTAATTAATAATTGTAATCTCATTTATATACGTTCGTTTATACGTTCGTTCGTTCAATCGCTATAATTGTAAAAAGAGAGAAATTAAATTTTTAATGAAATAGGCGAATAATTATGATAACAATACTCTCTTTTAATTATCGCTTAATGACAAGTTCATTGTCATTACGAATATTATTTTCGCTCATCGCGGATACTATGAATGAGACGAGCGAGCACGTACTTGCTATACATTCAACGCGCACATGACGCATACGCGAATATAAGTATCGACAAATGTGGTTAATTAGACGTAGTGAATGATCGCAATTGTTTAATATCGACATGTATTTACGTGCTTAAATCGTTGACGTCACTCTCCGGCGCGACGTTTCGTGCCCTTTTGTCGCAATCGTAGATGAATCATGTTCACGCTAACCGGCTAATGAGTTCAAGCGATACGCCATTGCACGAATTGCTCTAGTTTTTCTAGTTACACGAGTGATATAACACTGACTTCATTGTCTCTAGGTGAATAACACGAAACTACGTACAGTGACACACGCAGTCATTTTATTCACGTTTTATTTCTATTCTGCAAAGGTGATGCTCAGCGTCATTTTTTTCTCGTAATTAATTAAATTACGTAGAAAATTATGTTAATTAAAAATAAAAAAGAATTACGAATTTTATACGTTGGTAAATTAAATACAATACTACTAGTAACATTAAATGAAATATTATAATATTGATAAATCAAAGAAGGTAAATAAAATTACGAATATTGAACTTAAATTTTATAATATATTGTTATATTGTTAGTTGCAAAAGATGTGTAAACCCCTAAATACTCAAATAAAACTGAAATATTAAACAGATATATAACAAATATAGGAAATCAGTTTTATTATATCAGACTATATTCAATATTAAACACAATATTAATCAAATCATATTACAATATCATATAATCAAATTAACTACAAATCCAATGTACAGATGTGGTATACACAATATTAATCAAATCATATTACAATATCATATAATCAAATTAACTACAAATCCAATGTACAGATGTGGTATACTTTTAAAAATGATAAAGGTCAAAGAAAACAGTTCCTTCTTAATTCATAATTATGTAGATCATTGCTCCAGTTGATAAATCTTAACGATCTCGAATCTTCGATGTTTACGTAACTCACTCATAATCCGGCGCATTTTTTTAGGTCAGATTTAAGATTTCATAATACCATTAAAAGAATGTGAAACGATGCAAACAGAGAAACTGATAAAATAAATGTTTTTACGTTTTCCACGTAAACGATAGTTTAAACAATCAAGTATTTAAAAAAATTCCAAATCACAAAGCATAAAAGCTTGTACTATTCGCTGAAAATAATAAATGCACGAGATATAGTATTCTAACTGCAAAAAATTAAAAAAGAATTAATTTTCAATCGCCTAAATTACATACAGACTCTTCACAGGCTTCTTCACAGTCAACTTCATCCTCTAAAAATACTTAAAAATCTGTTTACGACATTAATAACAAAATCATGCATGACCAATTTAAAAAATTAAATCTCCTTTAAGAAGAACTCGGTTTAATCTCGGTTTATCCAAACAAGCTATACTACGCGAGATAAATAAAAGAAGCCAGGATTCACGCGTCGTCTGAATAAGGGTTAATAAATAAATAAAAAAATAAATGTAAAAACCTGGACGATCACCTGGACTTGAAATTTGGTTGTGACACGCTAGGCTCTGGCCTATCGGGAGACATTGTCATGTTCGAAATTCCCAGACGTTGGTCACCGAGGAACGCGAACGTGGAAGGCCACCGGCAGGTTATCGGCGACGAAATGAATTCCTAAAACTCAATTAACCGTGGCCTTCTTAACTGGCGCTCGCTTAACGAACGGGACGAGCCTAGTAATGAATGATCCCGCAGGATGCGCCTTGTTTAGTAGTTTGCCCCGGCCCTGCCTAACCCGTGGACTCTCCTTTCGAACACGATATCCGCCCTAAGAGCCTTCGGGCTATCCAACCCTTTTAAGTAGACCTAAGTAAAACGCCAGGAATGCGGGGAACTGAGCTCGATGGTACTTGATCGACGGGGTAAAAGATCCGTTTCACGGTGATTCATCGCCGGCTATTTCTGGTGACACCAGCCACCAACCAGTGTAAGCCGGGGATTGAAAGAAGCGACGTGAGAATTACGTGGGTAATAAAAATCTGCTGCTCATTGTTCGAAGGAACAAAACGTTCGTCTATGGATGTTGCAGGTGTTGACGGTGAATTAGGTGAAAGGCTTTTAGTTACTTACGAAACGGTTTAATGTCTTTGACGCAATGGATGATAAGGGTGTAAAGTGGGAAAAAAGCTGAGATCGTTTTCTTTCGGATAAAGGGGAACTTTGGTTTGGGCAAATGAAAAATTAAAATTTCAAGTTTAGTCGTTTTTCGGTGTGGATTATTTGTTAGGTTTAATTCTCAGAGGATTTTATGGTTATTTTAGTGGAAGTTAAAGACTAGTTTCTATTTGGGTAATAGGTCTATCAGTTTCATATTTGCAAGCATCAATTTTCTATGTTTTCTTTTTTGATATTGTAATGTCTATAGGCCATTTATTAAAGTATAGAAATATTGTCGATACGGAAAAAGGAATTTTTAATTTTTAAGGAAATTTTGTGTCATTTTAAATAGTCATTCATTAAGTGAAAAATTTGTGCTCTAGGGATATAGGGATATGTGTACGATAAAACACGAGATAGGAATTTATGGTTTGTATTTTTGTCATTTATTTCAGTACAATTCTATG
>NIJG01000009.1:999178-1041667 GCA_002201625.1 Euglossa dilemma
TTTAATTGTTTTCGTAAATATCAGTTTATTCAGTTCGATATTTACAAATATAAATATTTTATTTTTGTTTTTATATATGAATGTTCAATTAGAAATTTATATTGTATTTACCATGTTCAATTATATTTAGTAAAAATTGAGAACTTCATTTTTCAACGTTAATTCTTCAATTGTTCAGACTGCTTCCAAAAATATCAAAATCTGTTCTCTACTTCATCTGTGGACCTATTAATTCAATGTTTACGAACATTTATTTTTTACTCTTATTTGTAATTTCATAAATATTTTTACTGCATCAACGGTATTCAATAATATTGAATAAAAATTGCAAATTTTATTCCTTTAGCTGACATATAACATCCTTAGGCTATCATTATAAACATTACATCTAATTCTCTTATTAGCTAATAGGTCTATTATTTCTACATTTACAAATATTAATTTTCTACCTTTCCTTTCAACAACAAATTCAAAATAAATTTACAAAGTATTTTGAACCATGAAATCTTTATTATTGACCTTTTCCGGAAATATTAATTTGCATTCTCTACTTGCTCTAAATACAGATCAATTATCTCGATTTCTACAAACATCAATTTTTTATTCCTATGGTCAACGCTGTATTCGTCCAAAATATAAATTCACAGGCATCGATATACGGCTACATTGGAAAAATTGAGAATTATATTTCTAGAACAGAAAATATTCCAGGATTCCAAGACTATCTTTGCAATAGTTGCAACTACGGCTCTATTTACCCAATAAATCGATCATTTGGATATTCAGAAACGTCAATTTCCCATTTCTCTGCGCACCGATATAAATATTCAATCGTCTTTTTTCCCGGCTATCGGCGATCGAGAAAAAAGAGGAAAGGGAGTGACGAGGAGCGTGTCAGAATGAATGTGACGCCGGCGGAACGTCGCGGCTCCATAGCAAAAACCACGTCGTGTACTCCTCTCGCGTGGCTCCTCTTCTTGTTCGTCTTCTTCTCTTTTCTCTTCCTCCTCCTCGTGCTTCGCTCCTCTTTCCGCCTGCTCCAGGTTGTCTTCTCGACCGTGGAACACTTGACGCACGAGGACGGTCCTCTATGTAGCGTTCCAGGATGCGTTCAGTCGTAGCTCGTCTCCTTAGCCGTTCCACGTAAGCCGTTCGTCGGCCGACGTCGACGACTATCTGCCACTTCACGTTGCCACCAGTCTCCAGTCACGAGTGTTCTCGTCGTGCAACGGAAAATGGTTGGTTCAATCAACGAGATAATTTGCATGCCGCGCGTACGCGCCACGGGATGGAAAAAAGCCGGGCCCGACGCAACCTGCTGGCAGATTATGGATTCGCCAACCGGGGCACGATGATGGAATCCGTGACGCCTTCTGGTGAAAAACAGCCGACCGTGTGAGTCGACGGGCGATTTTCTGGAAAAATTCCCTCGTTTCCGAAAATGGAGCTTTCGGGCAAACGTGACGTACGGATGACACCGAACGGAATAGGGGAACTGGTTGCAGTTTTTGTGGAAAAGTGACGAAGACTTCTTGGTAGACGTAGTAACGAGATTAGTCATCTTTTATAATAGTGGTACATGTTGTGTTTTATTACGGTTAGGCACGAATTAGGGTATTATCTGTTGCAACTTTTTGATTTAACCCTTCGCACTCGAATATTTTTTCCCTATGAAGATATAACAGTTCGAAGCTGTTCTTGTATTCTAAACTCTGTGATACCTTTTATAATAAGAGGAAAAAAGATCACGTGTATTTCATTTCAATGTTCCGTGTGCTGTTACTTCTAATCCGATTATTGCCTCATATTCGTTTCTTAAGCTTCGAGGTATTAAAACAAATGATGATTGAGAATGAGGTGAAATAAATATATAGCAATTTGATGCTTTTCTTAGAGTTTTCTTAGCTCGGTGATACCTCTATGCTAAAATAAAAGAAAAATTACGTATTTGCGCAGGAAATGAACGAACAGGATTATTTCATTTCAATGTTTCGCGTGCAGTTACTACTAATCCGATTATTGCCTCATATCCGTTTCTTAAGCTTCGAGGTATTGAAACAAATAGTGACTGAGAGTCACTGGCCCAGTTCAAAGGGTTAAATGTAGGAAATTTTGATAGAAATTTATCGTCGCGAAAAAAATATTTTTCATTTAGGATACTACTAAAGTTATTGCTTTACTAGAATTAGGCACGGGTTTATGTATTATCTGTTGTAGATTTGAATATAAAATATCTGATTGAATTATTGTCTTTCTCATAAAAAGTTCCATTGAAATTATCTTTTATCACAGACAAATCCAAATTTAGTTATTTTCCTGTAGGTAAAGTATTTATTAGATTCGTGTATAGGATGTCTCGACAGAAGTTATTTATAAAAATGATACTTAATATAAAGAGTGATTCTAGAATTACATTTTACTAGAATTAAATCCATATTTTGGTGTATTATTTGTAACAGATGGGACGAATAGAAATTGATATTTATGAGGAAGACATTTTTTATAAAGGGTGTTACTGGAGTTACGTTTTACTATAATTGAATTCATATTTTAGTATATTACTCGCTGTAGATGGACTGTTGGAATGTTTGAACATAGAAAATTTCAGTGGACATGGATATTTATGATATGGATATTTTTCATAGGGGATGCTACAGGAATTATGGGGTTCAAAATGTTGCTTCCCTTTTCGATACCGTGTTATTCAAATGCTGATCGATAATGGAGCGGATCGTGAAGTGGAACGGTTTATGGTAAAGAGAGGGGTAAATTTGAGTGTCGAAGATGTTAAGACCCATTTAAGCTAAGAGATTAGAGTTTTACGACTACCATGACAAGTCCTGGCGATAACGTGCTACTCTGTTGACGCTGAACCACCTTCGTGTTTTGGGAAATACAACTCCAAATGAAAATCATAAACGATAATATTTTCATATAATACTCTTAAATAATTTTATTACTTCACTGTTCTTCGATATATAATAAAAGGAATGAAATGACCGTATGGTACAGATAAAAGTAACTGAATCTACAATTAAATGAAATAACGTGACATGATAATTCAATAAAAATAATTAACCGTGCAATCCTAAAATTGAATCACAAAATTGAATATAAAGCCATAGTAAAATATGAATATAAATATGGCTCAAATTTGAAACTGAATTGTAAAATTAAAATAAATATAAGATTGCATTACGATACATATAAAAATATCCAAATCTAAATTAAAATGATGGAAGTTACTTAAACATAAAAAGATTATGAAAAAACAAAAACTAAAAACTAAATTTAAAGAATATTGAAGTTAGAGCAAGCACAAAACAAAAATATGAAAATCCAAATCTATATTAATACGAAATTTAACTAAACAGGACAGTAATAATAAGAATACAAATAAATGAACTTAAATTTCTAACTAACATATAAATTTACAAATATGCAAATCCCAAAGTAATTTTAAAATAAAAATAAAAATAGTGCGACTCAGACACATCTCGCAAACAACCCTAACAATTCTCAATAGCAATTTCTAATCTGTTACGTCGCAATTAGTTATCCCCAACTTCCTTATCTCTAAATTAACCTTTAACCCTTTGAACTCGTGAAATAACCTTCAGTCGCCATTTAATAAAATTTTATTAATTAACCCCTTGCACTCGGCAATTTTTTCGTTACAGAAACATAGTAATTCGAACCTTCTGCTATAAAGCCGACGATATTTTTAAAACGATAAATAAGAAATCATTGACCAACTTCAAATGTGATATATCAATTAACATCGATCTTTAGAATCCTATTAAATGGCGACTGAGAGTTGCCTCTCAAATATAAAGAGTCAACATATCAAATTGAAGACACTGTACAAATGAGCGAAGTATCGAAATCAAACAATTTCACGTGTTACATAATTATTACACGATTCCTTATTTATTATTCAAAAAAATATCGCCAGCTTTATACCAGAATTCTTCCGTATCCAAAAAATTCTCGAGTCCAATGACTTAAATTTCCTCATAAATTACTAAAGTAATTAATTTTATTACTAATTAATAAAGTGTTAAACATTCCCTTGTATAAAATTTAACGACCAATGAAACACGTACGAGCTTCGACAAATATAACAAACGCGGGGAATTAACTTACCTGTCACGTTTTCCACGCTCAGCAGCGAATCGCGGGGCATATCTATCGGGTCGGAAATTGAGTCTGCGGGGTGATTTGTGGTAGGCCTTTAGCGGTGAAATTTATAGAAGTTCGATCGCGGCGTGTGACTGGTGAACGGAGGGCTGCGTACGGGGCGCAACGGCGTAACGATCGGTCACGATTCACCGCCGCCTTCACGGATTCATTGACACGCGTGATTTGTCGTAACTTGCCACGCTTATTTAAGAAACAGTCCGGGGCTGGCTATTGTCGACGACCAAGCCAGGTGACTTTTTCGTCGCTCGAACGGTCGCCATCCGCGCCAGTCGGCTCGTGCTCGGGTCACTAGGAAGGTAGTAAATTTCGTGGTTTCTTCAATGGAGACGTCCGTGTTTTTCTTCGCTTTTCCATACCCCGGGGGCTTTCGCGGCGATCAATTTGTCAGGGGGAATATATGTCCCACTAAACCACGTAATATGGAGGTGTAATAAATAAATTGAAACGTGACGAATTATTTATTACGCAACCAGCCACGTGTTTATTTATGACGGATTCGACGTTTTCGAGGCACGGGCAGTTAGAAATGATAATTTCCGAAAGTTTCCTCGACAAAATTGACGTTCATGCTATTATCTCGGTACGTAAATTCACTCTGTAACCCTTCTTACGTTGTAATTAACGAAAAACGAATCCGTTAATTACTGAAATTTATTTTTTTGCGATAGTTTTGGTATTGAGAAATGAAGGAAGTGTTTTCAAACATTCTTCTTTAACAATCCTCTTCGTTAGAATAATTAACTAAATATAATTGTCACGGAAGGAAACAAGTTACGTAATCGCTTTTGTCACGCTAAGCACTGCCATAAATTGAATAAATTCTAAATTGCAAATTCTCTGACACTGAACACGCTAAGCACTAGAGATAAGGTTACCAAGAGGTTAAGGACATCTTTGTAACCATTCCTCTTTTCAGCACCTGTCATCGCTGGAATTCATCGTAAAAATTACTACAGATTTCTGTAACACAAATTATAAACAATAGATTTATCGATATTTAACGCGTCGAATGATAGAAACAGGGTTACGCTAAACCCTGTTACCATCTTGTCCGTCTTCCGCGTTATTAAACCTTGACCAAAAACACAAGATGACTCTCGCGAACCAGAGTGAGGCCTTAAAAGTCACGCTTAGGGGACATTAGTAACCTTAAGGATAAGCCGGAGAGTGCAACTTTGAACCCACAGTCGATATCTTAACGAACACGCGGTTGATACTCGATTCGAGTGTTATCTTCGCGAGTTCATTAAACACCGCACGGTAACCGATCGAGCGCAGCGACATCTCAGTAGAATGACCACCAAGACGACGTTGTTTGTCAGGGTGGATGAAAGAATCGTCATCCATGACATCCACGCGGGGCATTTAGCCGACAGGCGGTGTCCAGCTGAGAGCCATCGGCGTCGGGTCGGTAGCCGCGTTTTTCATCGACGAGTCGGGACCTATTCAAGTGTTGGCAGTTTTTCACGCGGCAGGCGACAAATATCCCCACTAAAATCCCCTTTAGATGAGTCCCCACGTGGCCGGGGATGTCATGCCGGATTGTACCCTCGGCAGCATTCATCGTGCTGATCTCGCGCCGGTGACAACAAACCGCGCGACTTCTGCTTCTTTTCCGGATCCTCCACCGTTCCGTCGTCGTCTAGTCAAACATCTCCCGCGACATCCAGTGCCACTGAACGCGAGTGATACGTATCTGAACGCGATTCGAATCCGAGTCCTTCGTCGCGGTGTGACATGTCGATCTGCTAGTCGCAATTGGTCTAGTCATCGAGCCAAGATCTCTCGAGATCTGTCGAGATCTTCCAAGATCACACGACCTGGTCCATCTGTTTTGATCCTGGAGGATCGTGCTTGTTCAGAAACGGGCCAGAAATACGACGGTTTTACCTGAAAGCACCTCCGACGTTGCCCATTACGTCAGCGTTACGAGGCGATTGACATCGATACGACGTAATCCTGGCTAATCCGGGCAGATTCGTAGAGAATCTCGACACGTAGCCGCGCTCATAGAGGAATTCCTTTAGACATCGCCGAATTTATATACCTTTTGCGAGGCAGTTGCGCCGGCATTCAATATCGCTATGCGAAGATTTGCCGAGTGACGTAGCTCTGCCGTCGGTTTCCTGGGATTTCGATTAAGCCTACAGTGTTCTGGAACGCTTGTTATTCCACGTTTTTCATTCGACGTTTCGTTCACCGGCCGGGTCTCGCCAGCGTGAAATTTATTGGCTTTAAATCGCGCCGGGTCCCCCGTGAATCTGATAAAGAGATAATTGATCAGTGATGTCCCCGGTAGGCGATTAAACGCGCGATTAAAGGGAAATATTTCAGTCTTTGTGTCGGATCAGTGTCACGATTCTTCTTACTTAGTGCATGGATTGAGATGACACTTCAAAGTGCTGACGCCCAGATATGTTTAAGGCGATTTGGTGAGTTATGACTGATTTAATGACGTACTCGAGCGAAGTAGGAAATATTCTCTGGGTTTCAGTTATTCACGTTGGATTGATACATTCCGTGTTGACAATGATTTATTTTCGCAAAACGCTTTCGTTCGATAGAGTATTTGAATTTGAAGTATTTTTCGAATAGATAAAAATTAAACGAGTTATAACGTATCAAATTCGTTATCTCTGGAATTAAAAATCTTAAACGATTTTGAAAGATTTTTAAGAAGTCTGCAATAATTTTTTCAAAATCCCTTCTAATCGTTTAATTGTTTAAGCTTAACTCGTCAGGGAGATTTATCTTAAAAATCTAACTATTGCAATCACTACGTTTATTACTTAAATCAAATGCGTAAAAGGTACTCGTTGGTCCGAATTTGAATAAATTTACCGCGAATAAGTTGATACAAATTTTCTTACATCTTACGGTTAAGTATGATCTCAGAAATATGACAAGATTAATTTCCGTAACAGATATTGACGCAATTTGTGTGCGTTATCGTTTAAGAAGGAATCGGTAATTAAAAAGGAAATTATTTTTGTACGAAAATCTGGTAAAAAAATTGAAAGCACGACGTGGAAATATAACCATTACGCGATAAAAACGTTGAATGGCATGTCTCGAATCTCGTGACGTACGTCATGGAAGTCTTCGTAATGGCGGAATCGCCCTGAAGACCCACCTTTGCGTTCGGCCTCGATGACTCTCCTCGTCGATACTAGAAATACTGGAAATACTGGATTTTTCACGGAGAGCATGCCTGCTGTTTACTGCGACTGGTGCCACATAGTCTACGCTGTTAGAAATTTTCCTTAGCATCCTTTCCCCTCCAACCCTAACCTCCACCGGCCACCAATCGAACGTCGCGGTTTTAACATTTTCTCCGTTACGTAACGACTGCTGAGAAATTTCAATATTAATGTGCCCCACACCTCGCGATGCCACGGATACCATCCTGTCCAAGTATCGCCAGGCAGATTATATATATATATATATATATCCTCTGTTCGTCTTGATCCATGGTCATTAGCAAGATGGTTAATTCGCACTGTCAGCGAAACGTAACCGTGACTAACTTTGCAATTATGCGAGCCGATATCGCGACAAATAGAAAACTTGCAAACGCGTGAAACGAAGGAATTGGATAATATCGTACAAAACCGGGAAAAATTATCGCGATTCGTTTCAAAGAACGCTGAAAATGTATACAAACGTGTTCGTTGACCTCTTGCACGTTCATTCATATCGCGTTCATTCAAAAGGCTAAAGCGCGAAGATTTTCTTATAAACAACCGTAACCGCGAAATAATTATTTCGCAAGCGAGTTCGTAAATTTTCGCCGGCATTGTTTCAATTCCTCGCGTGGATTTCGACTGTTTAAAATAAAAGTGAAGTTATGTACGCAGTCACGGTCGTCCCGTCGTATTTTTAAAACACCTCCAAAATGTCTTCGCGATTTCGCTTGGTATTAATTAACTTTTGGCAGTCGCTTACGCGCGAGATGTCCGTTTTCTGTACGCCAAGCGTCCGTGTGAAGTTTCAGCGACGTTCGTAGTGGTGTAATTAAACCACGAAACTTGAGTCGACATCGTTCGCCGTGCGACGCTGCACATTGTGACTCGATGTATATCGTACCGAATGCCCGATGATAAATGTACGAAAGCATCGCGTGAATTTTATGTCACTATCGAATCGTGTATCTTCTTTCTCAACGTAAACGGGTCTTAATAAAAGATCTTAATCACCGTGCACCGCGTACGCGAACACGAGCGGGCTGCCTGAAAGTTGCATCTCTGTAACGGTATATTTCCAAACTGCAAATTCTACGAACAGAAATAAGAATATTTCGAAATTTTATATACTCCCTTTATTGATGTGAAATTTTAAGCGTGATACACTACAAAATCGTAAATCGATTTGCCAATACTTCAGACATAGAACATGTAAAAATAGATAGGATTTTTAGAGAAAAAGAAATTACCAGAAAAAGAGGGAAAATTATCATAAAGTTCTACGTTAATACGAAATTTTAAGCACGATATATTACGAAACTGTACTTGTCGGGAATTGATTTATCGATTCTTCAGGCACAGAACAGGTAAACATAGATAGAATTTTCAGAGGAAAAGAAATTACCAAGAAAAGCTTCAAAATTATAATACGAAACTTTAAACGCGATATATTACGAAACTGTACTTATCTGGAATCGATCTATCGATTTTTCCGGCATAGAACAGGTAAACATAGATCAGATTTTCAGAGGAAAAACATCATCAATAGAAATTTGAAAATTATAATAATCTTCTATATTAATACGAGATTGTGAATGCGATATATTACGAAATCCTACTTGTCGTGAATCGATTTATCAATACTTCGAGCATAGAACATGTAAACGTAGATAGAATTTTCAGAAGAAATAAAATTACCAAGAGAAATTTGAAAATTATAATAATCTCCCACGTTAATATAAAATTTTAACCGCGATATACTACGAAATCATACTTATTATAAATCGATTTATCGATACTTCGGGCATAGAAAACATGAAACATAGACAGTTTTTTAGGGGGAATAATTATAAAGCAAAATATCAAAATTGTGCAACGTTTGTCTTCACGGAAAATTAGTTTGCGACGTTGCCGACGTTATCGAGCAATTCTCAGTTCCATAACACCGAAACGACGAGGCAATGTCTGGCACGATCGAAAAGTAAGTTGCGAAGAGAATGAAATTACGCGGTGCGGAGAGGTAACAGTTTGCCGGAGTGTCCGATAGAGGGTTTTACTGTCGTTTTCTACGAAGATTCAGTTGACACGGGGAAAATAAAGTAAACGGTTTAAGAGCATTGGCGTGGCAACGGAATTCGACGAGGTAGGCGGGATGATGGGAACGAAAGGAACGGTTCCACCCCGTGGCTCCGCCAGCGAGCCAATAACCCAGGCGAATTAAAGTGAACGGATAATGAACGTTCGCGACGTCATTGCTGCCGCCGGTGCTGCTGGTCACCTGTGTTCTGTAACACGAGATGCATTCGCATTACGCAACCCGTTGCAGCGGCTCACCACATGTATCTCGTACGCAACTGGGTTATTATTTACAACCCGCGGCGCTCTTCGGCGTTACTTTTAATTCCCGCGTTTCCCCGTTTCCCCCGTTTCGTCGCCATAAATCCGCGACGCTAGATGGAAACAACGGCCCCGATACGGCGCTTTGATTCCGCGCGCGAATTAACGGCCCGTTGTAAACACCGACTGTTTCAGGGCACCGATCAGCGAGAAAGTTTATAGACTGTGGAAAGTGAAACCAGCTTCTTTGCTAAACCGATAACGCGGCCATTCATGCGAAATTATACGGCGCTTCCGGGTGATCGTGTGTTTACTCTCTTCTCGAGATTCGCATTCAGCCGGACGAAATGTTAAAAGAGTTTCGAGTGTGAGAATCCTCGTGGACGAAACTCGGTGGAAGCTTGGTTGTGTTAGTAATAAAATGGCGGATGATATATTTATTTATTTTTAATTTTATAAATAAGTCGCGTAATAATAGAGGAGAAATATATAATTATGAGGATTCTCTCGTATGATACTCTGTAGGATACAATTTTTAGTAACAATAACCTTTCAATAATGAATTTAAAAATGTAATCACTCCTACATTTTGCTTTACTTTTCTCGTAAAATTTACAATAAGAGCATTTGCTCCATATGCTCGTCATTTCTTAATTCCACATACTGCGAGTAATTTTAAATCTAAATTCCGCAGTTAACTAGTTAAACTGTTTTGTAATTGATTATAAGCGTCCTATGGCTCTTCATTCACGGTTATTATTACCCGTGTCATTGACAAAAGTGACAACTAAATTGTCATGAGTTATGCTAGTAATGGATGATATATTTATTGGAATATAATAAATATTTATTTTAAATTACATAAATGATTCGCGTAATAATATAGGAGAAATATATAATTATAAAGACTCTCTCGTAGGATAGTCTGTCACACGTCTACTCTGAATGATTTCTCAATTACAACTAACATTTCCATTTACTCTCTTATGTCTCCATATCACACTCATTCATTGCACGCATACTCGTTTCTTCAAGACAATCTAAATTCGCTCATATTGTATTTCATGCATTTCTTTTAAACACCATTCTTTTGTTACATTGAGATATATATTAAAATCTATGTTCATTAACACTAGGTTTTCGGACGCTTTCATATTTCTATGGGTATCTGTCTAATTGAGAGGTAAAAGAAATCACGTATTTAAAAAAAAAAAAAATTAGATTCGTTTAAAAACAATAAGAATACTAAGAGTTTTAATATAAGTTAACGAAATCTGTTATTATTGTATGATAGGAACAACTAATCCATCAAATTGACAGGTTCCGTAAACCTAGTGTTAATATCACAGTTTGGTCTTAGCTATCTCGTGAGATTTAATTATTTTAGGTATCGTTATTTTGGATTTTCTTATTTACAAAATTAAAAATTTTAATGATTATTATCGTTGTAGTATCTAAATAAATTATTTTACTATCTATATAAGCGTAATTGGTAAGGACAAAATCCATTTTTATCAGTTTAATCCACTAATGGAGGAATAGAGAGAAATGCATTTAAGTATAGAATTGTCAACCAGATTTATAAAAAGAAATATAGTTACATATACATATTTATTTCAATCGTATTATTATAATTATAATGTCCATAATCTAAACTTTGTAACCCTGTTTAAAATCATCTAGAATTACCAAACCAGCGGAATCAACTGGTTCCATATTTCAACTGATTTCATCAATGTACCATTTTAATTGTTATTATACATTACATCTAAATTCACATCACGAGTCCTTAGTTTTAGCGCCAACCACGTCGTCCATAACCTAAAATTTGTATTTTTATTTAACGTTGGTAAAAGAAATAAGCAATTTCTTAGTTCCACTTGTCATTAACATAATGTACCGTGGATCGTAAAATCAGTCGAATGAGCATTACCCGTTCTTTCTCCTTACTCTTCAATTGCAACTGGTTAGAGTACAGTGAAGCATTTTGTAAAGAAATAAACGTTCCGTTACGTTTGAAAATCGTGTTCTTCGTGTAGGTTGGCTTCGAAATAGCTCGGTATTACCGTACACCCATAATCCGATTAGCCTTGAGTTAATTATCCGACTGTGCTGGTTCATCGTAAAAAATAGGGAACGTTCTCCGTCAAACGCAAATTAGAAAAGGAGACCACGCGGTGCAGCGTCCCGACGTTCTGTCAACCAAAGAAATATTATTACCATCTCGGAAAGAAGATAGAATCGTGAACTAGCTACAGACCACGATCTGTCCGGCGTAATTTGGTTCGACCGCTAATTATCTCGTGTATGTTTTCCTTATCTGTCAGAAACGATCCACCGCATCCTGTGCTTTCAATTTGTAGTGCTGCTAATAGTAACCTCCGTCGGGTGGGGCCGTGCACCGTAATCATGCGAAATTTATTTGCATACGATAAATCATGCAGAGATCGCGAACGATTAGGTTGCGTGCCACAAATTGAAATCCTGCAAACGTAACAGCGAATACCTGTCGTGAAACCTTTTTCTTCCACGCTTGCCTATGTACACACAGCACGTGCAGTTCAAACGGTTTCTAGCCCTCTCGCGCCTGAATTGTGAAACCAATAATTAACGCGGGAATTCTCGTTTGTTCCAGGTTACCACAGCTTGCCGTTTTAGCGAAGATTTTGTGCCTCCTGATGGTAAGTGATATTTTATTTATACGTTCAGTTTATTAGAAAAATTTATTTCGTGATTCTGCGACGTTACTATTATGCGACAATTACGTAATAATTACGTTATGTTATGTGAAATGTGAACCTTGGATTATAAACGCTCAATAACTCGCAAAATAAGGATTCCTGTATATTTGAAAAATGTCAATATAACGTGTTGATTAATTACATAAATGGAAACTCTTGTTCTTTTATTTATTTATTTAGTTCCATTCATTCGTAGAAAATTTAAAGGAGGAAAAGCACTCTTTTATTATTTACAAAACAGAGCAGTGATAATATATTAAAATTCAATAAGTCAAAAAATTGTAAGTAAATGATAAGTAAAAGATTTTTCGTGTAGCTTGCAAAATATCAGAATAATATGTATATTAATTGCATAAATGGCGACTAGTGGTTTTTTATTCATTTAGTTCTATTTGTTCGTAGAAAATTTAAAACTTGAGAAGACACCTTTATATTACTATCAAACAAAAAAAATAAAAATGATCATAAATTAAAGGGTCATAAATATTAAACTTTGTAATTTAAATTATACTTCATTTCATTCGATTTCACATAAACGAGTTTACACACTTGAAAACACTATAGTGAAATGTTGTTTGACGCGTATGTGGTTGTATATAAGAACGTTACATATTACAATTTAAATAGACTCTATAATAGTTTATTCGTTAATTGCCTTGTAGAACATACGCCTTACGTATTTATCAGAAGAAAATGAATAAACACAATTTTTATATATTCAAAAAATTATATATTAAAATTTGATTAACTACTAACGAAAAGAATTCATGTTCAGAACTCGAGAATGAAAATATATAACATATGACGTTTTTCCTTACATACAGACATACAAGGTGTTTTAGAAAGATATATACAAACAAGCATCAAATGATTCCTCATAAAAAGAAAATGCAATAACACTTTTTTGTATAGAGCTCAATTTTCGGGAATTTATAATTTTACAATTTTCATTTATAATGTTACCTTGTATAATGTAACAAGAGTTATAACGGTTCTATAATTGAAATAATAAAATATAAGCAGACATCAGATAATTTTCCATAAGAAAATATGAAAAAGAATATTCGAGAAAATCGAATTTCAAAATTCGTCTCGTACTCCATAACATAATTTTGCATATAACAAAGATACCGGTTTTGCGAACTCTGTAATCAAAACAATAATATATTTTTTATTTTTATTTTTTTTTAATATTCCATGAACGTTATTTCTAAACGAGATGTCGTAAATCCACGTGTTCAAAGCAATTTTCCAACGTTTACTTTCGCATAAAACTAAGTTCCAACCGAAAATAAGCGATTCTATATAATTCCTGGAATATTTTTTTCGCACGCAACCGTCTGAAATTCCCGGTTGTGCATATCTTTCGGTGACACCCGTTATTCGCCGCGCTAACAGGAGACAAATGCGAAGCAGCGTAAAATAACATTTTACACCCGTGCTAGAAATCGTTGCCCACTAAATTACGCTTAAGACAGTTTTGAAGTATGGCAGCGGTAGCGGTGCTATCAATATTCCCGGGGGAAAAATCTGAACGGTAGGAATACGTATCCCAAATATATCTGTATGTTATCTATGTATCCAGGAGAGATACGACCGTTCCAGTTCCCCACAATTACATTCAAAAAAGAATTCCCGCTGCCTCGAGTGTTTTCGCGTTATGTTCATAGTTTAAGGGAAATACGGCTGCCCCAGATACGTTGCCTCTAACGAGCCGTGTAAAATTTGAACGAGGGCTTTGGCCACGTTCGTGCGGAATCCGTAAACTTGCATACTTATTCGACGGATACGTAAGCGGATACGTGCCAGCTCTTTGTATAGGATCGGTGACTAGGTCAGATCGGAGATACTCGCTGCACGAAGAGGCCAAGCTTCGGCAGAATCGCGTGCTAAAAGCCGATCTAGGGCTTTGCGAATCGGCAGTTGCGTTCGTACACGCGGTGATCGATGCTGCGTAGTTACCAACGCGTCCGCAAGAGGGCAACCTCGAGTTATACACAGTCTTTTCCTCGCTTTTGTCTCGATTCGACAGCCTCGCGCGAAACCGAGAACCACCACGCGTGTGTACACATTTTAGCAGTGGCTCTATTTGCCCTGCAATTTGGGTCTCCATTTCGCACGAAACGAGGCTATCTACATCTGTTCTCGTTTTAATGCTCCGTTTCTAGGCCCGAGTGCCGCGTTCAACTATGCAGCGAACTTTTCTTTCCATCTTTCCACCTTCCAACTTTCGTACTTGAACTTCGCTCGTCGTTTCAACTTTCAAGCCTGCTTTAGCATCGTCGATAGGGGTCTCCGCAACGCAAGGAGACTTTGATAAATTTGATTGCTTTATTAATTGAGCTCGTCCACGACTATTAACGAGCCTCGATAACGGGTGAAACAGTAAATTAATTATCGGAATTATCTATGGAGTGTGAATTTATATTCTTGGGCTTATTAACCGTCTTCTTCGCGACTCGACCGCGATAGGGCTGACGATTATTAATTTTGTTTATATTGAATTATAATTCCGAAGAAGGATGAAATGTTTTATTGTAGCTGTAATTGTGGAAATATTACACTTCGAATTCGTGCATTCTTACTGATTTTTACTTCTCTTATTCGATTTTACAATTTTTGGTTATTTAAGATAATGGCGATTTCATAATGTAAACGTAATTTATATATATTAGATTATAGTAATTAAAGTTTATGGAGTATCGTTTTTTAAGTTATTATATTTACGAGACATTATGAGAGTGGCCTAAGTTGGGAATTCGGAAGAAACGAATTTATCTCTTATTTTGGATTGCATTCATTAGCATTGCATTGAGATAAAACTATTTTTAGCAAAATAACAAAGCACCGAACTGTTAGGTCGATCTTGTTAGTAGCTCCGTCGAAATGAATTTTTTTTTAATTTAACATGTTTAAAGTGTGAAATGTAAATATTTTGAAACGAAGTATACATTACCGTCCAAAGCTTTAAAATCATTTATCGTTAACGAATAACGTTAATAAATAACGTTAATTCGTTAACTTGGATTTTTTAATTGAGAAAATACGAATCGATGCTTAAATTACTAAATATCTAATAATTTATAAAAAAAATAATAAAATAATGCTAAATTATTGTATTTATTAAAAATTGTCTTTTCTATTTTGACAAAAAAATGTGTGTAGAACCATTGAAAATTAGTTAATTAATTAACACTGCGCTGAAGAAAATCCCATAATTCATAGAATAACTCAAAACATATACCAAGCCTATAAGAACACCATAAAATACTATTGTTTTCAGATGCAAAACCATCGAAAAACATTTGTTTTATTATTAAAGAGTTAAAAATGCTTCAAAACTTTTGAACGATACTGTACACGACTTAGGCCACTTTCATAATTACCGACACATTCACAGCTCGCTAATATAATTTAATATTTCCCATAATATTCCAAACAGATGGCGCAACAGATCAACCTGTAACTTAATCCTTTACATTCGAAGATGTTTTCGCTATAAACACATAACAATTCGAAGCTTTTCTCGTGTTTCCCTAATCCCGATAATGCTATTTATGCTAAAACAAAAAAAAAAAAAGAAAATCACGTGTACTTCATTTCAATATTTCACTTGTACTTCTAACCCAGTTATTGCCTGGTATCTTAACCCAATAAAGTAACGGCGTTACTTAACCTCTAAGGCATTGAAACAAACGTTGATTAAGAGTGCAAAGTTTTAAACACGACGACCTGAATCGTAACATAATAACCAAGAACCAAATTTGGCGCGCAGTTCGGTTTAATACGGATCTACGATCGATAGAAGACGCGTCGAACGAGAATGGACGTTAACCGCGGCAGAATTATTAGAATCGAATTTAAACGAAGTTTATGTATCCTCGATACCGGTTATGAGCAGCGCAATATACGGTTAGCCAGTGCGATAATTAATTAAACGACTGGCGTCGATAAATTTAAACGTTTCTAAGTGACGTCGCTGTGAACGCGAAACGAGGAACTATAACCTTGGTGCTAGAACAGTTTAGAGGTTAGGTGAGAATTTAACGAATGATCGAGGCATAAAATGGCGAAGACCGAAGACGTTTCGCGTTTCGAATCGGCTGCATCGCGTGCTTCTTGCGAGATTTTTATTATTCAAATACCAACCGCCACGGCTTGACGTGTCGATCGTAATGGTGACGTGGAATTAATTAGAAAACCGATAGTTTATCGTTGCATATGCAACACTGCAATGCGGCTACGTGAAAATGCGTCTCGCGTGCAGCAACCTCGTTATTAGAAAAACTGTTAACCACAGCCGTATGTTTAACGTTTAAAGGATACGAAAGCAACGGGTTCATAGTGGTCAGTCTTATCCATACTTTCAACCGTGGTCGGTTTCCAGGAGAAATTCAGGCAGCGTAAGGTCTTGTCGTGAGGTTCGGATAAGACGTAAAAGTTGTAGACCAAAACCATTAAAAATACAAGCAGGTGGTAAAGTCAGTAGCCTTCGATCGTAATTTAATGTCAGCGGAGTAACACCGGTTTGTTGTCAGCGAGTCGCAATGTTACGAATAATTTCCAAACGGTCGCTTTCTCATTTATGTTCCTTAACCTTTTATGCGTTTAACCCTAATATGCGTTTTAACGTGCACAAAATTTGATGAGGTTCTACAATTTTTATTTAATTTCCTCGTGAATGAAGTAAGTGTTATTTTTTATCATCAAATCGTATTACGAGGGAGTAACACAATTATTGAGCCATTGCATTCCAAGAATATTTTTACCTCATGGATCAGCAAGTCTATAACACACTTTTGCAGTGACAAGTATTTTGGAATCAAAAGTTTTATTTTAGTCAGAGAAATATTAAAAAGATGTGTAAATTTCTTCGTTTAACAGATTTCTTCGGTTTTTTTATTTTTGTTTTTAGCTTTATCAATGAGAATAAATTCAAACAACTAATCGCTAGTTCCAAATGTTACCGCAGTGGCGCCACTGAAGTACAAAAGCTTAGGAACTTAATAGTGGCGGTAATTACGAAAGTTGACTAAAGCAAAATCCCAAAAGAAATGATTTTAACTCTTATTTTGTATCGTATTTATTTGTATTACAATAAAATAAAGAATTCGAAACTTTGAATACTTATACTAAATATAACGCTTTAATAAGTTTAATTTATACTCGATCTACTAACTCAAATATAATTCTATAATATTATACTTTGTCAAACTTTGCACAATCACTGGGACACGTGGATTATATTTTAAACAAATATAGTAATTCAAAACGCAAACAGAATACCGAAAGCGACCAAAGCGAAGCGAGATTGAAATAATCCAAAATAACAAATAGACTGTGAAATTGCAAAAATTACAAAAATTACGTAACAAATAGATCGACGACGTAAATTTATTAAAAAATGTTATTCCGAAGTCGTATTTAACGGATTTTATCTTCGAACGAAAGCATTTCACGAGATCTCGTATAATTAAGCGAACATCGCGTTCGTATCGAGATTGAAGGAGAAGTAGAAATATTTTACGACGCCTTACAAAGCATCGGGACGTCTACTTGGTCTGACAAGATCCGCCGTCATAACATTGTTACGGCGCCGTTCGCGGAATAAAAGAAGTGTCAGATTCTACGACCATTAATGGACAGCTCGTGTTCGCTCGTTAACAAATCTTGCCGGTACACATCCCTCGTAGTCCCCTCTGTAACGACGTTCCTCTGTCTTCCTTCGATACCGTGCACTTTTATTCCAACGGGCCGAACCGCAAAAAGGGATCCGCGTGAACGACTCGACGAATGATTCGATGCCACGATATGTGAATCAGTCGTAAAAATGTTCTTGCCCGGCGTCGTGAAGGCGTTGCGACGTCTTTAACGATTTCGCGTTCGGTCGTCGAACTGGAAACATCCTTCGCGAATTCCTGCTCTTCCTTTTACTCTTATCGAAATACGAAGAATTGATTATCTATTTGGACGATCCTTGCAGGAGCACAGGTTATGCACGAAAGGTCTAACCTTAATGCAGCGGGGTTACGACGAAGCGCTAAAATTTTAATGAACTTTCTACTTATACTTTTACGCGGTAAACTCGGGATCCGTGATAAAATCACTTACGATTATTACATCGATACGTGGAATAAATTTCGCATGTCACAGAACGGGTTCTGCATATCATTTCCATCCAATTGCTTAATAACTTTTTACGCTTGCAAAATAAACGCTCGAATTTGATTTCTTCTGTCAACCCGGATGCGTTGCTGTTTTATAAGCTGTCTTAATCGGGAGAGAGAGAAAGAGAAAGAGAGACAGGAATTCCGATAACGTTGCCCGTTATAATTTACGACTTGTTTTGACGAAACTTCATCGGTACAAAATAATTTGTCGATTGCAGGTGGTGATGTGCGGGGCGGTGCCGGCAATGGTGCGCTCCGTGAGTCTCTACTCGACTTGCAGCAGCGGCAATGTTACCGTAATTGGCCGCTTGATCAACGCCACGGTACGCAATGATGAAAATGCCCCTTACCGTAAGTAAGATTCTAATTAATTACGCTACTCCGCCGGCAGATTAATTCTTTCCCACTTCGAACAAACGGATCGCTCCGCGGATCTTGTTTTCGCTTTGTCAGATCAAGCATCTTGGATTTATCATTCCCGCGTGCGCATACGCGTGACGTAAAAATCTGTTAACGGGGTCTTCTAGTATCTTAATCGACTTTTTCCCGATATCTTTGAAAAATCGACGCAAAAAAAACCTTATGTTTGAATTCAACCCTTTGCACTCGAGAGGCGAGCCTCAGTTGCTATTTAATTACATCCCAAACATTAATATTAATTAATATATCATATTTTAAATTAGCCAATGATGCGTGGAATGTCGAAGTAAAATAATTCTTAATTTGCATATGATTTCTCATTTACCGTTTTAAAGGAATCGTCCACTTAATGGCAAAAAATCTTCGAATTCCTGTTTTTCTGTAACGAAAAAGTCGCCAAGTACAAAGGGTTAATCCTTTTGCACTCGAGAGGAGAATGTCAGTCACCGTGAAATATTGAAGATGCATATTAATTGATGCATCAAATTTAAGGTAATATAATATACGAGATAACGAAATCAAATAATTTTACATATTGATTACTTCTTTATTTACGATTCTAAAAAACAACGGCAGTTTTATAGAAGAAAATCTGTGAATTTCTACTCTTCTGTAGCCAAAAAATCATCGAGTGCAAAGGGTTAACAGTTTGTTCAATCTTAGACTATGCGTGTCGTGTTTTTTGTTGGGAAAGATTGAAATTTGTCGGTGTTAAGTGTCGTTGTTCGAAGGACCTTTTAAAAATCCGTTATCGATGTTATCTGTGTAATTCAGGCTCTTTCTGTTATTCGAAATAATAGAACTCAACGGGATTAGGGTTAGGTATGAATACAGTTATGACTGATACTATAAAGAACAAAAAATAGCGATAAATAAAAAGATGGTGACACTCGGAACGTATCTTATGAATTTTCTCACTTTCTTTTTAAGTATACGAGTATGAAAAGTATAAACGGAACGCGAATTTTTTAATAAATCTAGTAGTAGTCATAGCTACAAGTATACCGGACTATATCTGTAAAATAATGTGTTAATTTATCCGAAATCACGGACACCGTTTTGAAAAACACAGTTTCGGGGAATACGCGTTTAAAGTTTCACGTTTCCATAACAATATTTGTCCGCCATCTAATTGAAACAGTTATAACTCTGTTATTTGAAAGAATTCGATATTTATGGAAAGTATTTTATAATATATAACCATTACTATAACGATATAATAAAAGAATTAAGACTTATCGCATATAGATAAAAAAACAGCGTAGTCGCACTCCTTGTTATTTTTTCGGAATTGGAGGTGGAAGTGAAATTTCTTACAAAATTTCTTTTCTATAATAAGGGGAACACAATTTGGCGGGTTTTATTAGTTAAATATTCGCTAAAAAATGCATTAACCGAACGAAGCTGANATTTAGATACGGAATTAGTTAACCGGCATTTTTTCTCAGAGTTTATCTCGTGTCACTTGTTATTTTTTCGGAATTGGAGGTGGAAGTGAAATTTCTTACAAAATTTCTTTTCTATAATAAGGGGAACACAATTTGGCGGGTTTTATTAGTTAAATATTCGCTAAAAAATGCATTAACCGAACGAAGCTGACAGGAAACAGACGCGCACCTGTTCAGATCACGAGTTTACTCGTGATCAGTCGATAATGTGTTAAATAAAAAATAGAACAAGATTGATATTTTTATCCTTGATAGCAAAAGACCCCTTGATTGTACACTTGCCATCATTAATTAACAAATTTATATACGGAATTAGTTAACACGTTATTGACCGGCAGTTTTTCTCAAAGTTTATCTCGTGTCACTTGTTATTTTTTCGAAATTCGAGGTAGAAGTATAATTTCTTTCAAAATTTATTTTTTGTAATAAAGGGGACACAACTTGGCGGGTTTTATTAGTTAAATATTAGCTAAAGAACGCATTAGCCGAACGAAACCGACGAAAAACAGAAGCGCACCTATTCAGATCACGAGTTTACTCGTGATCGGTCAATAATGTGTTAAGAAAAAAATACAAAAAGATTGATTTTGTTATCCTAGATACCTTGATGTACAATTGCCATCGATATTTAACGATATTTCCGGGACTTTTGCTGATAATCGGTGCACGTTGGCGAATCACTGTACGCATCGAAAGAACATAGCATAGTCAGCAGACTGAGCATATGTATCAGCGAACATGCATATGCTAAACGAGATGATAAAGTAGCGAAAGGTATCCAGAATTGGATGCTTTATTAATAGATCGGGCGGGTATGATTTATCGTGGAGAATTGGAAACGAGGCCAGCCACGCGACACCGCGCATTTAAACGGCTTTCGAATAAATTCATCCTCGCAACGTGTGCGGTCATTGTCCAGGATAGGTCGATCTGTTAATTGAATCGAATCGGCCGACACGAGGCACTCGACCGTGACGTTATCTCTTCCCATCGATAGTCTCGTAGACCAAAAAGGATTCCGAACGAGAGATTAGCGTAGGTTCTGGCTCCGTGGAGATAAACGAAGCTGGAGCACTAAAGATCTTAATTTATAGCGATCCTTATCGACCGACCCTAGGGTCAGGGCCTTATCTCGTTCGCTTTCGCTACCAACCACCGTCCTGGGTCCCATCCGTAGTTTTATCTCGACGAACTAATAACCGAACTCTATTTCCGCGGAATAGGCTGACTTGCACCGAGAGAAAGCTGCGGGCCAAGTGAAAGATCCCTTTGCCTCGTTTCGTCGCGATTGTTTTCGACTAGACGCTGTTTATCTCGCCCATTGGTCCTCCTAGGACAAACTCGCGTTGCTTCCCGTGATTATTTATTGGGTCCATCGTCGTCGCGCCTCTGGGTTCATGGTCGTTCTTCTAGAAATTTGGTTTAAGATATTAATGGGGGTTACGGAGGAAAGTTTGTACTCTTAATGCTTTAACGATTTCCTAGAAAGAAAATTTATCATTTGTCACTTATCGGGACGCATAAAGGGGTAATTCGACGACTAATTATCCGGGAATCTTATCGCTCGTGTTTGTGCAGCTAGGGGTGTCTGTCAGAGACGTCGTAAAAGTTCATCGTACGTAATTAATAACTACAACTGGGTGCTCTGAGGTGTCCAACGTTTACTTCGTTTACGAGAATGGAATTTCGTGTGTATATATGTGTTATACGATAGATTTATTAATTTACAATAACGTGTTTTGTTATAAACAACTGCGAGATTGTGGAGAAACAGTTGTATTTTAAAGAGGTTATTAAAATGGGTAATTATTTAGATTAGAAGACACTTCGCTGATTTCTGAACACTGAAATGATACTGAATAATTTTTGTCATAGATACATTAAATAATGCTTTATTCGCGTAATTTTCACTCAGCCTCAATTTTCCAGATACTCGCTAAAAACTTTCGGTACCAAGATATGTGTACGACAGCATATGTGTTAACATAATTTCTTATGAATCTATTTCTACTAAATGGATCTGTTTGTGCAAATTGCGAATAAAAAATTTATTAAGTCATGAGAAGAATCTTCTTTGTACTCGTAATTCAAAGAATCTAACTCTTATTCGATATATCTATAAATAAAATATGAAAGATCTCTTTGGTAACTGAAAATATAAATTTTAGTGGTAGATACTGACCATTGTATAAGTGTGAGGTCGAATCCATCTTTTGTATATGGTTTGCATAAACAGGAGAATGTCTAGGGGAATATTGGGCGATACTCAAGAAAATTAGTATTCGTCAATGATACTTTATTTCTCTTTTAAAATTTATAATTGAATCTTTAATTGGTGACCATCATTTTCACTAACGGTAATGTGACGTTAAATTAACTTTGTATCAATAGTGGTAACTTGAAATCAAATTGACTCCCTATTAATAGTAACATGACATCAATTTGACGTATCCTTAGATACCTAGATCTTATAAGTGTACTACTAAACACTTAGATCTCACCACTGACGATATGGAGTCAATTTGATTTCAAGTCATTACTATTAAGGAGATAATTTAACGCATGTCACCACTCTAAGGTTAACAAAATTAGGTAGCAGCACTTAGGATTTAGTTAAGACTAGGTCTGTAAGGATCGAAACCAGGGCATGTGCGCCATTAAATCCTACACACTCATCGCCGTGAGATTTGAATGAAAACTAGCATAAGAGTTCGACATCGTAGATCACACAGCATTACTTAAAATACTAAACAGTAACGCGATATTCGTTATTCGACGAACCATAATCAAAATCGCACAAATAAAAAAATGTTATTCTATATTTTCTTCATCGCTTCATAAGAAATCACATGGACCCTCTATATATAAATTTATTTGCTATCTGTTATATTAATAACGATAATCAAGTCGTATTTAGCTTCAATAGGTATATAAAAAATAAACAATATCTCTTTGTGGTCAGGTTTAAAAAAGTATCCCATTTTTTGCTTAGCGTTCCATGCATCATGAAATATATTTTAATCTACCTCAAAAACTTATAGTTACTCATAGTTGTGCAGTTTAATGTTTCATTTACTATTTTTCATTCAGTTGTCAATGCTATGAATGGCCAATGACTTCATGTTTCAAAAACTTTCATTTAAAACATCAATTGCATGGTGAGATCGTCTATTTTCCACTCTGTAATGTTCTGTGCAACTTGAATCTCTATTTTCTTTAAAATCGTGTGCTTTAAAGAGGTACATCTAGTCACATACATCTGTTATAATTATATAATTAATGATTCGTTGAGATAATAAATATGATATTTATAATAAGTCTCATGGATTGAAATATTTAAGTCTACGTGTCTGATGGTTCTTCGAGTAATCTCTTGACAAGTATGTCAAGATGACAGTGTAGTTTTGTACAAGAAATATAAACCTTCTTACATTCTCCTTTACTTTCTTCGTAAAATTTACAATAAGAGCATTTGCCCTGCACTCGACGTGTATCATTTCTTGATTCCTTGATACCGCGAGTGATTTTAAATCTAAATTCAGCAGTTATCTGGTTAAGCTGTTTTCTAATTGATCAGAAACTTCCTATGGCTCCTTATTCAGTTACCATTACCGTATCATGGACAAAAGTGACAACCAAGTTGTCACGGGTTATCGGTATGTCAACGGTATCTAGAATATATAGCACATCGTCAAGTTCGTTCCTATATGACACGTCAGACATTCCGTTACCATATACGACACGTAACGCAAGAAACGATCGTTCGACAATTCTATTGGCACCGAGTGTTCGTACACCTATGATCTCCGCTGCTAAACACGATTTCGCGGAATCCTCGAATTGCGAAGCGAATCCGTAGCCGGTACTGGGAATCTGTCCGCCCTATCCGCGGCGCTGGCGCGAGGCGGCTCCTTTTCTGACTCTGGCTCACGAGGTAGGGGAGAAAAGGAAGGTCTGAAAGGAGGGAAGAAGGCTTGTGCAAACAGAGGAGCCAGTTTTCGCGCCGCACGCTGCGCCGCGTCTGCACCTCCCCGAGATCCATCACCTTCGTCCACCTCTTCCTCCTTTTCCACCTCTTCCGTCTCCTGCTGCCACCGTTGCTGCCGTTGCTGCCGCGCTGCCTCCACCTTTTCCTTCTGTTACTCGTATCTCCTGCCTCTCTCGCCACTTTACTCTCGACAACGAGCCTCTCCTGACCGACGATTACTCAAGCTCCATTCGTGAAATGAACCGACTCCACTCGCGCTGCACCAGGCTTTCAGACACCGTGAGAGCGTCCTTCAGGCTCGTGATTCTAACTGCCGGCTGGGCAGCAGCCGGCTACGCGAATTCCTCCTGTGTCGGCGGATTCGAAGGATAATTAACCTCGCGTGGAAAATTGCTTGTTTGCATACTCCTCGCTAATTGGTCGCCTCGGTTTCGAAGGTCTGCTTCGCGACGCCTGGCGTTTTGTGCTCTGTCGCCTCCTCGTATCGACGATCCTCGCGATTTCTTTGCGAGTCCCTCTGGTATCTCTGAAGTTCCTATTTCATCGATGGGTATTTCATCGCGGTATTCGAGAGCTATTTTGTTCGTATGAGAGTTTGGGGAGTTTTAATAGAGATGTACTTGCATTTGAGAGAATGAGATGTTTGCGAGATGTTTGTATATCTTAATATGGCTTGTTTTCTTGTATCGATGTATCTTGTTATGGTATATACCTCTGTTTCCTTCTTTTTCGGTATAGGACAGCAATTTTTCACGAATTTATGGCGCTAATAATTTTTAGGTGTGGCGAGATAATTTTGAACAAATAAATAACTAATTATTTATCTCGAGACATTTGTTGTTCTTTTTATTAAACCGTGAAATAAGGAAGCGAACAGATATAGTACAATTGTTATTCAGTGTAAATCAAAATTGTTCTATTATCTTTCTTCTCTACCACGGAAAATATGATACATATTTTAATATACTTGTCGATTTTAATAATTGGTTTCTGTTTAGTATTACTTATGTTATTATATTGTTATTACTTATGTTTGATTGCGAGATGGAAGGGATCAAACGTCATGATTTTAATATTAGAACTACCAGATATTCAGATGTTTTATTTTTGTAGTTTCTTTTAGAAAAAATGAAATGTTGATTTTTATTATACTTATTGGTGTATTCGTACCATTTGAATCATTATTGCCTGTATATGTTGGAATTAGATATATGTGATCTACTAAAAATTCTAATTAACGTATCTTCATATTAACAAGATTTTTATTCGGTCATTCATTCGATAATTAAAAGTTATTAGTACACGTAATTCTTATGTAACCACTTTTCAAGTCAATTTCGACCTATCCAAAATACAATTCATCATCAATTCATACATACACGAATAACAATAATTCAAATAATATAATTACATTCCATTCTCGGTAAAAGTCAAAATTAATTCCTTCTAGGAGCCCGTATAATTTTCAACTCTCATTCCAATTCGATGCTTAATTAAGTAATTGAACTTTTATCCGCAAGATGGTGCATTCGTCTTGTATAACGTGTTTGTGCACAAGTACAAAATTTTCACTGCAACGTGTAGCCTTTATCATAAAATGTTTGAAACCGCTGTTTTTATTTCTACTCTGTAATTATAAGTTGATATTTGTCAACAACAACGGAAGAAAGAAAAATTCTCAAAATATTCATCTCAGACTTAACATCTCTACTAAACATACTTCTAATATTAAAGACCGTTCCATACACGAGATACAAGACGTCGGTTCAATGAATCGACGACTATATTCGAAACAATTATCGCAAACCGTGACAGACCGCAACAGCGCGCCGAGAACGGTAATCTATGCGTGTCAAGCGTAATTCGATAATAACTATTATCGGGGCGCAAGACAAATAACAATTAGCGAGTCGTTAATATCCAATCGAAAGGCACAGTGCCATTGGTGGGAGCTGGTAATAGTTGTAATTACATCGATCCCCGTGACATTTTTTATCACGTTAAACGACCGTAACCGTCCCACGAAGGACTCCAATCTTCCTAAATGACTGGCAGCATCTCGGGCCCGGTCACGATGTCCACCAGGACGCGGCATCGGCCTCGACATAGCGGGGAAGAAATCCAGGAGACGGGAAAGAGAAAATGAGGCCCAATGGGAAAAGGAAGAAAGAGAGATAAGAACCGCAGCTGGTATTCGTCGAGGAATTTAATTATTCTAGTCGCGGAGAGCCGTGATTATCGCGTCAGTCGGGCAAATCAGGGCTTCACCTGTCACAGTTTCGACCAAGACCACTGGGACAACCGGTATATGTGTTCTTCTCATTTGCGTGCCGTTGTAATCCCGCTCGTCCACCGTGGATGCCTCTGAGGACGTAACCCGTGCATCGGCCAATCGTGCGTTTAGGTGTTAACGACAGGATCGCTATTATACGTGCCAGGCTTATAACAAGAACCGCGGTTATACCGCGTTTTTTCCTTCTTTTGCACTTTTTTCCCTTGTTCCTCTGCTTACGCGGTCGGTACCGGCCTACTCGCTTTCGCGTCATATTATAGCTTTCATAACGCCGACGCCGCGAAATTGTGGCGCTGCAGTGGTTCTCACGTGATTATTTACCGGTGGAAAAAAATATTCGAAAATATTAATAATGGATCATCCAGGTGATACGTTTTCACGATCCTCTGGATTTTTCCACGGTTTTCTTCCCGTTCCGGTTTTATCCGCTTTATCAGCCGTCGGCGTCGGACCCGCGTGTCGGCCGAACGGATAGCTCGGACGAGTAAATATTCGGGGTTATTTCGGCCCCTTTAGAAAAAGGCTATTAGTTGCGAACCTATAACGAACGGAGAATCGGTTCCTGTATCGCGAGGAGCACGTAGAAGTAATATATGGGATCCATTCTTCTTTCCCTCTGTCTCACTCTTTCCCGCTTATGCGCTGGCCCATCCTACCAGTTATTATCGGGGGTAATCGTGCCTAAAAGCCGGTGCCCGCTTTTGATTAAAATTGGCTTTTAATTCATTTGGCAGCCTCTAATCTCGTGGCGGCTCCGATCAGAGAAAACAGCAGTGAGGGAGAGGGGGACGGAAGACAGAGGTTCGGAGCGAAACGCAACATTTACTTGCTGCTTCTTCATCCCTCTGGCTGTTCGCCTTATATTATATGTATATCGTGCCTCAGAGTTTTGCTTTCGATTAGTGGCTATCGATCCAATGCTTGGTTTTATGGATTTTCTTTATTGGTCAAATCTCTTTGTTTATTGCGTTCCACCTTTCGCGTTGCGGTGTCACTCGTTGGGCATGTGTTTAAGTGCAGGCCCATGGGATCGTTCGATTTTGCGCGTGTATAGGGTATGGATTAAGCTATCGTTGTTTTGTGAACGTTTAAGGTTGGCCTGAAACGGCGAATATTGAAATTATTCGCACGTGGAATTTAAGAGTATTCGTTTTATTTTTAATATTTCGGGATATTATGTTCGTCATAAAGGAGTATAAAAGATTTTATTCGCTTTAATTAATTCTACACTTCGGAATTAAAATTTGTTTACCGTTAATAGCATAAGTTTCATTGAGCGACTCGAGTTTTAAGATGATATATAAATATTTGCTTTATCTTGAAACTTTAAAACGAAAATTATTTAAGAAAATACTATATTCGTTATGAAAAGATTCTATTCGTTTTAATTAATTATTCACCTCCAAACGAAGTAATTATTTATTTTTTACATCACTAGAGTCCATAAAATTAATCCTTTAATTTATTTATAATTATATATTTATTTATAATTTAATTTATTGTTCATAAATCGAATATATAAATATTTATTTTTGACGTTTGCTTTGGTTTAAAAAGTACTGCTAAATGTGCATATTTATTTCAATTAATTACACTAATTCGTTTTGAAAGGAATAAAGAAATTATTTGCACAACGATTATACTAGTACCTATATTATTTTTAAATTTAAAACTAAGAAAATTTCCATACATAAAGAAATGCAATAATACTTTATCCACTTTGATTAACATAGTCAAAATGACATTTTATTTTCGTGATTGTTGAAAATATGCCGCTTATTAAGATATAGTCATGATTACGTATGCTCTTTTATTTTGATTATATCATATTAAATAATACCAAGTGCATGCACTGTACTTAGGTATACATTACAAACCAGTAGTTCTAGCGTTAAATTTCCTTTTCACACCACCTTCCCAAAATACATTCAACCCAGGAACAACGCATCCTCTAATAAAGTTCCATTTATTTTAATCGATTTAAAAAATGATTTACTTTTCGTATTACTAATTTCAACGGTAAAAATCTTCGCAATCGTTAAAAGCCGAATCTATTCACGTAAAATAAAACCCAGAAACATCCATTTAATTAAAAAATTTCGAATAAATAGAAGAATATGTGAATAAATTAATTGATTTATTTGCCTAACAATTTGATTCACTTAAAAATGCATAAAACAATAAAAAACGATAACAAGATATATAATTTTCTCTCGTACAATCTCTCACTCTTTACATCACGAAGAACTGTAAGAGTTTAGTAACAAACTTTTCCATAACAACCGTTATATCGTATACCATAGATTCTAAATCTTTCGCTCACACGTTCAAAACCACACATATCGACACTTGTTCTTCCTCGCATTCACACCTTTTAAAACCAAATTTATAGAATATTCCGCATCGATTAACTTTCTCTGGAATATCAGCAGCCGTGCCAAAATACAGAGCCATTGCCGAAGACAAACAATCCAGAAATAACGCGTCTCGATACACGCAAGAATGCGTCCGATAGCATTGAGCACGGAGCGCTATAACCCGGCAGAATTTTCCCCGAACTATGCGATATTCTCGCGGTGGAGGCGAAACTTGGTTGACAAGCTTTCAAGGAGAAGAGAGATTACTTAGCGGTTGGTTAGACAAAACATCGCAATCAGCGTGCCGGTGACGCCTGTCTCGAGTCATCGTACGTCTGGCAAGTTACTAACAAAACGCACACACCCGTCACTGTCCTCACGTCGCGCCAGAACGATCCCGCTTCCCTTATTTGATAACGATAAGCATCATTTCAAAACGAACCGTCCAAGTTTCGCCGCGATTGCCTGCACGGCCACTAGGTATCGGAAGTATAGGAGTTTGGTAATGGCTAACTGGAACGAGCAAACAGCGTGCGCGTATCGTGCGCCGGGTCTTGCTGGTATTAGTGTCAGGTTGTTATCGTCATACTTTTCCCGGCAGCTACCGCGCAGGTATATACGCCGTGTTTCATATCGGAAAGCGGACGTCGCGAAACGGAACAGGGAAAATTCTGGCGGTAGTTTCGAACTTGTTTGCCGTACTTGCGAGAGAACTTTATCGTTGATAATGCCCATTATATTTCCGTATTCGCGGATTTCGCGGAACTATTTTTAACTGGCAATCCGGGTAATTTCCGATTCGATAGCGGCTTAAACGATACTTAGCGGTAATACATTTTCGTGAAGTTTTATCAAGTTCGAAGAAAACAACGATATTCGGTTTTATTACAAGCCGGTGATAAAATTATTTTCGATACGTTTATGGCCCTGGTAACAAATTGGATCGATTTTTACCGTGTGTCGGGAATTTGCGGTCAAGTGATAGTGATATCGGTTCAACGGGCCGATTGTTGGGTTGTGTACAATTTTCGGCAGAGATTTAGTGACTTGTATTTTTATTTGATTTTATTTTTCTGTTGGTATGTGGGCGAAGTTAATTGTGGAATAAATTGGAATTGGAATTTGTTATTTCGAATTTTATGCAATTCAAAAGTACGAAAGTACGTGGTAGCGATTATTGTTAGTTAAATTATTAGTTAACAAGAAGCATTTTTAATTTGTTTATTTTAAAAATGTCAGTCAAGAGATAATATAGAATACAGGTTTAAACAAGGAGAAATTCTTTAATGGAAAATTGTTTAATTTTATCAGAACAATTATAAATATATCGCATTTAATACATGAAAAGTTGCAATAATAAATAAATTATTATTAAATATATTATTCATGTTAATAATTTAATTATCATTTGGTATTAAATGCTATTTATATACACAAATTATCATTTACTCTTAGCTTTGATACACTTATAGATTTTTGTAGTATTCTTTTTGGATCTATTTTACTTTTCTTCTTTAACTATAGCGATAAATATATTAAAAA
This sequence comes from Euglossa dilemma, assembly GCA_002201625.1. NCBI lineage: Eukaryota > Metazoa > Arthropoda > Insecta > Hymenoptera > Apidae > Euglossa > Euglossa dilemma. The sequence continues at coordinate 1,029,860 of NIJG01000009.1, forward strand.
ATATATTTTTATTAATCAATTCTTTATTTGTCAATTTTAAATTTCTCCTTACTTAGATTTTCAAAAATTTCCGACCACAACGACAACACCAAATTTTAAACTCTCGAAATTTTTTTGAATTTTAACTGATATCTAGAATTTGATTTTTCGGAAATCCACGATTAATAACGTGCTATATATAACAAAAAAATTGCGTATTTATAATAACGGCACTATATTTAAGTATCATTTCTTTCTAACCTTACTGACACAGTTTCAAAACTTTCTCCATACCATATACGCCGTATCATCTAAAACACTTCAACTTGACATAAATATTCAACTTATTGACTCTTAGATAGCCGGGAAATTACGAAATATAATCAGTACTTCTAAAAACCTATATATTCAAATGTGATATATTTCATTTAAAAAAATTTCAATATAGCTAATACATTATCTCCACAAATTTTAACGAAACAAAAAGTATAAACATTTACAATAATATTTTAATGTAGCGATTGCTATTTTGAATTCGAATTTTAATCATCACAAATAAATACAATATTTCGTTTAGAAACACGAAACGTGTTACATGTTTCAATCATTTTTATAAATAAATTATATCTTTTCGACCATCTAAGCGTTAAACATGACAAATCTAAACAAATTACCTAAATAAAAATACTTTAACTTATTTTATTGCAATATTAACTAATACTTACTTACTTTACTTTACTTAAATATAAAATACTTTCGCGTTCAACACCGTATTAATCCATCCAATATGCAAACCACTGGTCGACTCTAAAAAGATGAATCTCCACGCGAGTAGGAAAGATAAATTTGGTAATAGAGGGAAGAAGCAAAGGACAAATTGACCGGTTGACCAAGAGGGATGTGGCAGCGACGGACATCCGCTGAAAGGTGAATTCAATTAATTAAGAAAAGTGGCACGATTAATTGGCGCGGAGTATAGAGCACGGTAGGTTTGTCGGAGAACAGTCTCAGATTAAGTCCTCTCGTGCTTTTTCTGGTTCCTGAAGACTGGTAGGAGGCGGCGAGAGAAAACGAAATGTAAAAGAAAAACGAAGGAGAGAAAGAGAGAGAGAGGGAGAGAGGCAAAGGCAGTAGGGAGAAAGAGGGACTTTACGAGGCAGTTCGGGGACATTCTTGATTTCGATGTTGGGAAGGCACCCGACGAGAACCACTTGAATTTAACGAGGCTCCAGCAAATGGGCCACCCTGCAGACTTACCTCCTTCCTTTTCTCTACGTATGATGCTTATACCCATTCTCGTGTGGCCCGCAAACAAAGAAGCCAGAAAAACTCATAATCGTGACATCATATTTTATACCGTCAAGCGTCTATCAATTAAAGGAACCCCGGCTCATAACGGGAGCAGAAATTTATTGTTTTCCACCGTTGGGAAATTCGGTTGTGTGTCGCAGTCGGGAATATTGTGGGAAATTTTATTCCGGCAATTATGTCGCGCAACGTTAGATTATTATTTTCGGGGACATGATGAAAGTACGCGTGATAATTTTCCTGCGTTTTTTTTTTTTCCAAATTAATTTAAATTCCTCGTTGGGCTGCGTCGATATTTACTACTCACTTTATCGTCGATTAATACCGGAGTTTTTCTTCTCTTTCTCATGATTTCACGGTTTTATTAGTGGTTGTCGCGTTTTTGAAATTACTACTGAATTCGTTGGTTTATACCTTCTTTTCCCATCGTTTAAAATTTTCGCCGAGAGACGTCGCGTTTTCGAAATTAAATTTCATTTTTATCTGGAGTATACTCCAGTTTACCATTGATTTTATTAACTCCCAGTAACGAAATTTACACTTTTCTTTATGCTATTTGAAATTTTTATCAACTGTATTAAGGTTCCTACTTAAATTCGTATTAATAACTTTGAAACAACTTGAAATATCAAAGTTTATATTTTTTCTACTATTCGAAATTTTCATTATCAATGCTCGTGTTTCCGAAATTTAATTATATTACACGTAACTTCGAATAACGAAGTTCGTATTGTTTTTCCTATTATTCTAAATCTTTATAAACTACCGCTGTGTTTTCAAGCTTAATTAAATTCTTATTTGACATACATACATTAATTCTAACTTTATATTACTGATATTGATATTGACGCATACGTATATGTTTAGTCTTTTTTAAAATTATGATTACTATAAGTGAAAAAAGAACCTTTTCGAATACTCACCAAATTCTTATCGCTATAAACTGAATAAGAAATAATAAAAAGAAAAATTAAATAGATCTTTCACACTTTAAAAAATTCGTCCCTGAAAGAGATTAATAGCTGCCACATGCCAAATAGAAAAACTCATTCTTTCTTTTCTGTCACCTGTTATAAAACTTTTGTCAGCAATTAGCAAGTGGCAATGCGACACCGTACATCTTGGCCAAACCCTTAGAAATTAAACCGTGTTTGAAAACTAAAACACAGATCGAGTAAACAACGTGAAACATCGACAAGCTTCGAACGACTGTACTCGGACCAGGTCGCACGTAACCGCGAGAAATTCCTGCGAAAAGCCGAAACATCCATTCAAATCCGGCGAAAGTGACTTATAATAAAATAATCCCGTTAGAAGCAGGATATTCGCGGCACGGTGGTCTGACGGGCACTCGGTTCTCCCAAATGGTAAGCTCGAAAGCGACGGTCGTGCACCTGTAAGCCAGCCCTTTTTTCCCTTTGGTTATCCGGAACAAAGGACGCCTACTTCTCGGTCGGCAGAATTTCGTAATAGCTGGTGCGAAAGAAAAAGGGAGACACGCCGGTTGCAGCGAGCATAGCGCAACGTGCACGGTTCGGGGTCGAGGCACGACAGGACCCGCTAAGTGGCAAAGTACACACCGGTCGGTCTGTGCCTCCTTCATTAGCACCAACTAGCCTCGGCGGCAGGCTTAGCCAACCTTTTCTTCCTTTCTCAGTGCCGAAGAGTGCCTGGAAGAGGGTCCCTGAGCATCGATGTAGGTACAACTCGCGCTATAAACCTCGACGAGATCTCTTCTCGGAAATATGCCAGCTCGCATACCGAACGCACAAAACGGTTTGCCTCTTCTGTATCCTGCGGTTTGTCCCCGATAACTGATGACCCTGGCTCATTTTATAAACTCCATTGCTTTTCCTCTGGTTACCCCGTTCGCCCCTTGAATGTCTCACCACACCTCCGAGCCGAGCTTGGGGTACATGCTCCTCGACGGGGCCTGGAAAATTCACCAACGTCCATGAATTGCGACTTGCTTCGCGTCAGCTTATGATCGAGACTACGTTTGCGTCGTTTGGTAGATTCATTTTTTCTTATCTCGTTACTTTTTAGTGATTCTGGAAACTTGGGAGATAAGTGCGGTTCGTTGACTTTATCAGTATGAGTGTAGCAGTGTACGGGTTCGAATAGATGATTAAAAGAGTTTGACAGATCGAGTTTTCATTGTCTAGGAATTTTTATATAACTTTAGATTTTGAGAGATCGTACGATAGATAATTTTGTATTACGTATATAACTACGTGCATATAACTACGTTAATGACAATAGCTAGGTTTGAAAAATGAGTTGCGTCGTTTGGCAGGTCAGATGTTCACGATCTAGTGACTTTTTTTAGCGACTCTAGGGATTTATAAACAACAGTATTATATAACTGGATCAGATTAATACTAATAGTCCCTAGTTAAAGAAGATCATTCGTAGGTTAATGTTTTAATGCTTGATGACGTTTTAGTGACAATAGAAACTTGCGAGATTGATAATTATGTTACCTTTAATTCGATTTTTTCAAAAGAATTGTTATCAAAATTAACCATGCCTAGATTTTACAAGACGATTCGTATAATTTGACAAATCAGTAGTTTCGTTGTCTAACTTCTAAATAACTCTAGGAATTTTCGAAACGTACAATCATATTCGCGTAATTTGACTTTATATATCGACATAATTTGGCAAGTGAAACTGGATTTAACAAGATGTTAAATAGCATCGTTTGACAGATCGATGTTTGATCGACGTTTAGCGACTTTTAGGGAATTTTAGAAACTTTGGAAACCGATAATCGCGTCACGCGTAATTCGCTCTGTCAGCAGTGTTGTTTATCGAGTTATCGAATCACGGGTGATATTTATGAACGCGGTGAAATATATTCAGTCGGATAATTGGATATTTTTGCGTTTGATGTTACAGAAAAACTTACGACTCAGTCCGAGGACTTCAGTGGGAAGTTGTACATCTTCGCGGAGAAGAGCCAGCGATACATTTGCTTCAACAAGCGATGGAAACTCGTCGGCCTGGTAATTACTCGCCTACCAATTAGTAAACATATTTCATCATCGCGAATGAGCGAGTAAATTTATACTCATCGGTAAATGCACCGGATCGTACAGTTCGGACATTTATATTCATCGCTCATATTATCGCTTTACTAGTCGGCTACCTAGAAGACCGTCTTCGCTAAAAGCGTAATTTGCAAGCGAAGATATTAACCTTTGCAATCCTATGTACTGGACACCAGGAAATTGTGTCAAGAGATATCATACACTTGAAAGTTACAAAGTATTGTACAAAATTCATCGAATTTGTTTTTTTATTTTTTTTGTTTTTTTGTTTTTAGTCGAAGTAAATTTCAAATAAAACACTTAACACTTTCGCTACTATGGGTGACTATAGTTACCGATCATGGGACGCCATCTATACACGACGGGTGACTATAGTCACCGACTATCAAAATAGTGCCAAAAATTAAAACAAGTGCTATCATTCTGCTCAGCTTTCTTCGCAAAGAATTTCAAGCGGTATTGCGATTATTGTTTTTTTCTTTCTTTCGTTTTTTTCCAAACAAATTGATCCCGAATGTTAAAGATTTCTTTCGCTTAATGTTTCCATGGCGAGGCCCACCGTAACGAAAGGGTTAAAAGCGTTGATAAGAAAATTGAAATATAATTCGGACTGTAAATGGTTAAATTCCAATGATTTAAATCTTTAACGCGTTATCCGATTCGCGGAAGAATCTCGACGGTATGAATCAGCCTTAAGCTAATCAGCGGGTAATAACGAGAGATCGATTGCTCTGTTCGCAGCTTAAGAAGCAAAAGGGTCCGATGTGTCAGTTCTACGAGGATTACAGCGGCCCGTATCTGACATACAAAAGCGTGGTAGATAATACGCGGTATCTGGCCTTCAACAAGTTTGGCAAGCCGATGAAGAATCGCGGTCGACAGGAGTGCTTCAATTTCATCAAGTACAATCCTCACGCCGACATAAACCACCACAACAGCCTGGTGAACGCGGACATGGGCGGGATGGACCCGCGGAGTCCTTACGTCGTGTCGAGGAAACCGTCGCCGGTGATGAGGGCCACGAAGAACTCCCTGTTGCAGGCCGACAGTACGAGGGAGATCGTTCATACGACGCATCGTTATCGGCACTCGAATCGTTGGAAGATGCGCCAAGGCGAGAAGCTGTCCGCGCCGCGAAGACGGCACGAGAGTCGTCTCTTCGTCGAGGCCAACAAGTATTGAGCCGCGCACTGGCTCGCCGATCAAGACTGCCTCATCTACACCTGTGAGAACCTGAGATCAGACTGCCAAATACGCTGGTGGAACGTACGGTCGAGATGTCAGGAACCCACTACGCGGCACCAAGTGAAACGCGGCTCGAAGCACGCGCCTCGATTGATCGCAACGAACAAAGCTGGCTCGCCTCGTGTCTCCTGCCCGCTTGCGTACACACTTCCGACCAACTGCACTACGCTAAACACAGCAGGCAACAACGAAAATTGCTCGCAGAACGAGCGTACCAAGTTGCAGGAAGACAGTCTTGTTGGGTAGAGCTTTCGTTATGCGTCGTTAAATTCCATTTCACACTTGCCCCGACTGAATCCTTTCAGGCAAGTATGCACGATATCATAATTTCCCCTTTTCGTTCCATCGCTAAATTTTTGATACGATTAGTTGGCGGTCTAGGTCACAACGGCCACGTTTCTTTCATTTTCACCGATTATCGATCGTTCTCGTTGTCTCGTTTAACCCGTGGGTTCCGCGTGCTGAAGCTAGGAGAGTGGTAGGCAAGGTTCCGTGAGAACGTGAATTCGGTTGGATCGAATCAGTGCGGGATCAGTCGATCGTTTAGCGATGGAAGAATATGTTGCGCGCGATCGGCCTAAATCGTTGCGCAATCGGACAGCTACCGTGCTTCAAGCGCTGTCACAGACCGCAATAGATACGCGGAGAGAGATGCACCATCAGCGCGCGTCCATCCAGGTATTTCCCTTCGATCGAACCTACAACTCGAATTGAATTCGGTGACGCAGCCGATGTGACCCAGAGTCGTTCGATCGGTGTTCGAGAACAAGCAAGGTGGTGACTCGCGTTGGTCGGTCCACGCGTTTCGCTCGATACCTGTCCGCGATCATCGTCGTCATCATCGGGATCGAAGCCACCGTGTTCGCGAGCTTCCGTCACCGTCACCGATGCAATCTGGCCCAGGAAGGAAGATATTTGCTGGATAGGGGGCGCTGACTACGTGTAACTCTCTGGCGTGCTCGCGCAGTAGAGCTCACGCTGCGCAAGACTCTCTCGCTCGCTGTGCTAATTACGCCGCCTAATGTAGCGTGCGTGCGTGCATGCGTGCCTGCCTGCCTGCGTGTATGAATAATGTGTGCGTGCGTGCATGCGTGCGTGCGTGCTCGCGACGTACACGCAGTTCTCACCGTCGCGTTGATGTCAAAGCTCGCGATGCGGTCCGTTTTCGAATCGCTACTTTTTATCAACGGCTGCTCCATTCACTTGACACGACTTTTCTTTTTCCTCTACCCCCCCTCCTCGCCCCCCGACGTCCCTCCCCGTCTCCTTCTCCGTTTTCCTATCCTTTTCTCCACTTTTATCTCTTAATCGATCTTATTTATACGAAACGAATACACGTGCGTGAAAGTCGACTACTCCGAAACGCACACGCATACACACACACTCTGACAGACTTCTTTCCACAGAGAATCGGTATACACAATTCCGGGTGAGCAAAGACGCGATAAGTGTATATATTTTTCTTAAACCTATTCAGAAACAGTTACTAGACACGGACAAATGATAACGGGATCTCTGAGTATTTTATACGACACGTATTCGGAATACGATCGCCGTCCGACCCCCCGCCATTACGGCCCGGTCGGATCGGCGTGATTCGCAAACACAGAAATATATTTTCTGATATAGGAATGAGAGTGAGATAGTATTGAGAGTATCGGCTTAAACTGCGTGTTCGTGTACGAGCTTAAGTATTTGTGTGCATTTTTTGCGTGCGTACGTATATATGCCTCTGGACGCGTGTGATTGCGTGTAATATATTATATGATCGTTAATGAAGTTAATCCTTAGGACGCTATCGCAGACTGTATTACTAGGTTAGGTACACGGATATATGACGCGGTGGCGACTCGACGAAAAGAATCAGAGGTTCGGTTCCACGGCCTCGCGGGAATCCGTTCGCGTAGCTTTACCTCCCGTGCGTCCACCTATCGGCCACACGCCGCGTTCGACGTACGAAAACAGCCGAATGGAGCCATCCCTGATTCGTTCGTTTTCGCAGACTCGCCACGTAAGGAGCGCCTGCCCCTTTCTCCCAAAAACAACTCGCTCCCTAGGTAGCTTATTTATTGAAATCATGTTTAGATACTACGAAAACCAAACCGCCCGAGAACACCTTTTCCTCATATATGTACGGAAATGTGCGCTGCTCTCTTTTATTTTACGTTATACCAATTCATGTCCTTTCTCATTACCACTCATGAATTTTCGTACGTATTATAGTCACTTTTTCATTGATCTTTTTTTTCTTCATTTTCTTTTTTTTTTTTTGTGTGTGACAACAGAACGCGAACATTTCGAGGAAAATCGATCGAAAGCATCCCATTCGTTGTTCCAAATTGTTTTTTATCCTTTCCTTTTGGCATTTCGAATTAGAGGCATTCGAGGATGAACATTTTCTTTTTTCCCTTCCCTCGCGAGAGATAATATTCCTGTTCATATTCGCGATACTTTGAACGATCGTAGTCATTTTCATATCGTTGTACTTATTCCCCCCAATCACCTTCTACCCTTATGTTATCAGTCTTAAATCCAAAAATACTCAATACCTGATTAGTTAATTTCGTTTTCGTACGAGTGGCAGTGCGTAGAGGCCCTATTTCCACCCCGAACGGTGTTTGTACGTGTCGCTAAGAAAAAAAAAACAAAAAAAAGTAGACAGCAAATTGTTCGTAGAAGCGCCACGCTCCGTTCGATGAATCCAAGATGTAATCGTAAATAAACACGTAAAATTATTTTACCACCTGCCTTCTCTCTGACACCCCTCTGAATTTCGAACAAACTCTCTGTGAATTCTCGTTTTCTACGATCCTGAACCGCCATAGATGACGATAGATTCCCGCGAAACGGAGAAAACGCCTAAAACACGGTTTCTCTCGTCGCGCGAGTTTCATCAATCGGTGCGTGGCGCGCGCAAGCTAAGTAACGATAAAATTTCGCGCGCGAAAGAGCAATAGAAGAAAAAAAAAACGCCAGCAGTTTGACCGTTAAGGAAGAAAGAAAAAAAAAAAACAAATATTGTATCGTAACATGGTATTGTAACTCCAGCTCTAAAGGACGAACTTACTCGTTTTGTATGTGTAAGCGTAGCGTCACGTGACACCGCGTCGAGAATCGCGGCGACGACGTTTGGCGCGATAGGAACAGGGCTACAAGGCAGGGCAGTGGTGGGGGGAGACCCCCCACTCCGGCGACGTGCGCCGCGGAGATGCGCGCGGCGATTCCCGACGAGGCGTATACATCTCCTCGCGATCATCAGTTTGCTCGATGTCAAGTCACTTGGCGTTTAGTTTTTTATATTACACTTAGAGACCTCACATTTTTTCTACCATCATTACGGATATCGATATTCCAAAGCGGCACGAGTGTCTATAGTTGCGTTTAGCGTTTTAACTCGGAGAGATTTTTCGAAAGGCACGTAGCGTCTCTAACGAACGCGGAAATAGCAGAACAGAGAAACATTCGTCGGAACTACCAGTCGCGGACGCGTGCCTTGACCTCGAGCACCGAGCAACCATCCAGTCCCCCTGCGTTGTTTCTTTTTTTTTTCTTTTTTTTTTTTTCACTTTCTCACAATCGACAAACGAGAACGGCAAGAGGAAAGAAGATGAAACGAATGAAACGCAAGAGATGAATCTGACTACCCTATAGATAGATAGTATATATTATTGAATAAAGAAAAAAGGTAAAGTATATATATATATAAATATATATATATGGAAGATGATGTGTATTGTAAGATATTTAATACCGACTTGTCTTAAGCACACCACGATGATCGATTGCGATGAAACGATGATAATAATTATTACGATGATTGTTGTATAACGAACGACGACGACGATGATGATGATAATGTTATTCTACATTGTAATTCGCGTTGTAACATAGAGGCCCACCTGTTACCCACTAAATCGATGTGTCGATGTATCCCGGACGTGCTTCGCTCGTACACGCGTCGGAGGGGAAATCGGAAATTGCGTTCCCATAGGCGGCGGACGTTGGACATCGGCCAATAAATGAGAACTCGGATTTTTCTATGAGAACAGACCTTACAGAGGCCATTATCTGGTCGATGTCCAACGACCTCCGTTAACTTCGAGCTAAACGAAATCGTTTCCGAGCGTTTACGATTCTCAGTATTAATCGTATCGAGAATGCTGGTTCCGTTGTAAAGCAGCTCGTTACCACGAGTGCAGCACGCCCGGAGCAACTAGCAATAATATAACATTCCAACTTAAATCGCGTACGTACTGCGAATTCTAATAATGTGTGCCGCCGTACGAGAGAGAAAAAAACACTGTCAAATACACGCTCATACACTGCTATATCTGTCATTTATTTCACTACCACCTCGTCCCTGTCGATTATTGCGGGGTTACCGTTATCTCGGATAATATATTGCTTGGTCGTCGATCAATTACTGGAGATTAATTGGGGGTGGAAACAGGGGATTTGTGGACACGCGTTTTATTGACTGTTCGAACTTTTTTATTTTCATTTTCACGGGAGAAGTATAGAAAGTTTTATTTGAATCGTGTTTAGTAGAAAATTTGATTTTCTACCATTATTTTTGGGAATTGTGCGATACTCGTTTGTATTGCGATTTAAATTATTAATATTTGTTTTGATATAAACTATAATAAATCATGAAGAATTCTCGATGTCAGACATTTCGATATTATGAGGGTAAAAATATTGAATATTTAGACTTATTAGAAATTAAAACAGGAAAAAAGTGAATATTGGTCTTCATTTTTATTTTCTACTTTTCATTTCTTAGTTAAAAAAAGTACTAATAGTAATATTTGAACAGAGTTGCATAGTTTAACAGGAATGTTAGTAGTAATTACTCATATTGCTATGCAAGAGGAATTATTTTATTGTAAGTCAATTATGGTTACCAATTTCGAGGAGGAATGGAAGAATTTTTTTATGTGCATTTTATGGATTCCTTGGTCTTCATTTTTACCTCAGTGAATGAAATATACGAAATTTTAATTAAAACGTATTTTAAATTGAACGTTATTTGAAAGTTAATCTTACTGCTTATTTTAAAGTTAAAAATAAAATTACTTTACATATTAATGAATAAATTCAAAGGAGATTACTAAATCGAATATGATAAAAATTATTTAATAAAAATATACGCATTGTATGCATTCGAATTTTTATTCGAATTTAATAAAAGAAATATATAAAATTTTACTTGAAATATGATTTATATGAAATTTAGTATCAATTAAATTGAATAATATTTAAGAACTAACAATATTGTTTATTTCAAAATTTGATTTCGGATTAAATGTATCTTATTTTCCGTTTCTTCCTTTTTAAAAAATAAATATTCACGTTGGCAGCAATTACGATCGAAAAATTAAATCAATCGATTGCGAATCAATTAACTATAATCAATTGAGAAGACAAGTGAAAAAATTTGCGTAAATTTTATAAATTCTTCTAGTCTTTTTTTAATTTTGGAATTAAAAATATATATAATTTGATTTATTATTACGTTCGATATAAAATTTTATATTACTTATAAAATTAAATATCATTTGGGAGTTAATAACGTGACATACTTTGAAGCTATTAGTTGTGAAGTGAGAAGATATTTTTTTATTTAAATAGGGGTTGATAGTAACATTTGAGCAGAGTTATATATGCTATACACGAATGATATTAATAGTAATACTAATTATTCATACGAGATTGAACGAAGCGGTGTTAAAGGAACGGCTGTTAAACCAGTCGATAGTGATAAAGTCGTTATCGTTTGATTTATGTCAACGAGTTATGCAAAGCGAATAAATTTATTACAAAATAATTTCTACCAAAGATTTATACTCCGGCAATTTAATACTGGTAATTAACCAACCCTTTAGTCTTAAACGTCCGCGTAAAGGATGAAAAAATAAATGATTTATAACCGTTTATACGCTAACGAGTTATGAAATATAAATTGAATACGAGCAAAGCGTGATTAAAAGTAGTCATTGAAAACATGCGAGGAATGCCTAAATACTGATAAATATAGATCGTTCTGAAATATTTTACATAAAAATCTAATCCAACGCGTATTTCAATTTTGATATCGGATAATAATAACAATTACGTTTAGAATTGTCAATATAATAAATTGGTTTCAATTTTTAAATATAAAAGTTCTTAACAATAAATAGCTACCATAGTAAATTATAGTTGTAAATTAAGATAAAAATTA
>NIJG01000009.1:1062804-1085377 GCA_002201625.1 Euglossa dilemma
TTTAATGCGATATTAAGGGAATATCATACAGAAATAGAGTATGTAAAATATTTTTAATAATAAATATATTTAAATTTCTAAAATTCTAAGCGAAAAGGAATGAATATTATTTTCATTGTAATATGAAAATAGTATTGAGAATAAAGAAAGACTATGTATTATTTTTAGTATGTAATAAATTTAATTTGTAATAATTGTAAATGGAGAAGAACGTGTCTTATGACATCGAAATGAAATTAAGAATAAAAAATAGTCTATGCCAAATTTGAGTTTGTTACGTCAATAATTATATCTAATACGTAATATAATGAATCGCCTACGATATATTACGTCTGTAGAAATATTCTTTGATGTGAGATATGTAGTGCTATAGTATATTTGCGATCATATATGCTGGAATTATTATTAGAGGTATTAGGTGTTACATCTCCGTGATATATGCACTCATTCGTTTTATATCACTGCTGCTCATGTAGAATATTGCGCATAAATCAAAAGCAAGATGCATTTTGCCATATTTGAGCGTACAAATAAAATAATACGGTAATAATATATGAGATTCATATGTTAACAGAGAAACGAGAAACGTGAAGCGAAACAAATGAATACGATATAAAAATGATATCGATGGATTTATCTGCAAAGTAATCGTTATCTAGTTTATCTTTCAATGGCTTTTCAACGATCACATTTTTCTGCAGAATTATTTATCAAATTGAATGTGAAATAGGAAATAACCGTATCTGTGTTTACACTATACTTTTTAATTTATTCTACGCAACAAAATTATAATATCATTTATGTAAAATTCTAACGCAATAATATAATCTAAAATAATAATATTCATACTAACATTCTATTCAATTATACTAAATTTGATTATTTAAATTCTATTTAATTATACTAAAAATTACATTCATATTAATGTACCCTGTTAAGTAATAAGTCGAGCAAAGATGTCATTTATTTTCTGTTATTCGTTTCAGTATACATTACATAACGGCTAGTTCTTAGTTCTAGCAAAATCCTTTTGTAATTATATAATTCAAATAATTTTTAAATTGAAAGAATTAAAATTTTAATATATAATACACGTAACTCAATAATTTCAAAAGTTGTGATTAATTTTAAAAAATGTCTTAATATTCCTAAATTAACGATATCAAAGAAATCTAGACATTGTATTACAGAAGACGTACATAATTTATTATTCTTCAATTTCTTCAAATTAAAATTGACCGAATATTTTGGTAACATTAACATTACAACTTTTCAATAAACGTTTCCTCCTCTCCAAACAAATCTATTTATTTCATTTTTTTTAACGAATGTAACATAATTACTAAACAATATTACCTAAATTGATTTTATAAAATATTAAAATTTAATTTAATTAGTCGAGAATTGATTATTGTCCGATACCTCGGCCCATTTGTCTTTCATACTTTCATTCTTAGATATTCTCTTTACCATATAAATAATTCAAACAATAACAAAACTCTTTTACGCGATATAAATGCGTACATTAATCGTGTAAACGAAATTAGTTATATCAGGAAAAAAAGATCGAAACAATTGATAATTTATGCGAGGTCGACTAGAGTTATTAAAGTAATAAAATTGGCTATTAGGTGGAATCAGTTAAATTTTATGGACAGACAGCGCAGGCGGAATCCTAAGAGACTAAAGGATCTAGTGAGTGCCATGAAATTTCTTACTACCCTCGTTCAGCTTTACTGATATTTTTGCAAGTCACCTCGAACGAGGATAGAAGCCTTATTCGAAGACATTCTCCGGTTCAAACGAATAATGACACAATCCTGTGATTCTTATCTCGGCCGTCGGTTTTCTTTGTTCTTCTCTTTCTAAAAAATATCCGTAACGTTCGTCGAAAAGTATCATTTTATTGCTATTGTCAGGAGATAGATGAAAGGCCAGGATGGAAAAGGTTTCCGAAGTATTATTATAACCAGCCAAGACGCTGAAACGAGACAGAAATTGGTATACAAGTGACGAAACTAACGTTCGTGCGTTCGTGACTTATCTCATTAACAATGGAACTATCGACCTATAATCCATTCTTAAATGAAGTACACATAGATAATATTAATTAAAGTGGCATGATGAAGATAAATCGGTATATATAATTACGTTTCCGTTTTGATAAAAATAGATAAATTGGTGGCCCTAAAGCTTTATTAAAAGTTTCGCTGAGTCTAGTGATTTTAATCTAATGATTTTAGTTATATACGATTTTTCCAGAATACGTGAAATAAATTGTCATTATTTCCTTAAATTAATAGAGATCTAAGATTCTTTGATCTGTAAAATAAAAGATTCATCTGTCATCTAAAACTTGTCTCGTCAGAATTCAGGTAAAAAAATTACAGAGAGTAAAGAATTTTTGAATTAATGATTAAGTGGTAATAATTACGATTCATAAAATAGGATTTAATTAACTAAATATTGGCAAGAAGATAAGAAAATTTCATTGGGTTTGGTGATTTTAATTATATATAATTATTATAGAATGTCTAAAACGAGATCGCGAATATTTCTTGAAATTAACATACCTACAGAGCCTCATAAATTCATTCACATGTCACGTTCTTTAAAGTGCACAATTATATACTTGATCTTATATATTGTTTATATTCTAAAAATCAGAACAATATTTGAAGATACATAATAATCTAGAAATACAGACGTGTTACTGCAATAANCTTAACATTTTTTCCACGACATAATACACATATTTAGTAAAAATAGTAAGAAATTCGAACGCAAATAACGCACATGAAAATAGAAAACAATATATTTTCTCAAAAACAGAGTTTCTCTATTAATGATATAATACATAACGTATGTTTGATGTGTAATGTATAATAACGTATAACGTATGTCACACAACACACGAAGGAATTTGAAACCGATAATTTATACGCAAATAATACCAACAATTTTAATGAGTTAAATCTAGAAGTATACTAACTGTCAATCGTGTACCAATAGAACCTCCCATGAAGCAACGCGTACACGAAATAGGGCACACAATGAAATCATAGGCCAGTCGGAATCATACGTTGAACCCATAAAACGAGTGTGAATTTAAGGGCGTTGCTACCAAGGTGCTCCACAACGGGGGTTCTTTTAATTATTCACCCCGTGTATATACCTTCTCTTTTCGCGTGGATCACGATGCATCGGCATGCTACACGCACGCAAATCCCTTTTCGCAAGCAGATCAATTGAGAATGCTATTATAAATATTCATCACCCTCGTTATATTTACCCTTCCGTCATTTTGCAGCAATACACAATAGCAGTGAGGCGTAGCGTGTATGGTTTCCCGCTGTTGCGTTCCACAGAAACCTTGTTTGAGAGCTCTGCAACGCCCTCGAAAACACACGAGGAAGGTACTTCAGCAAGAGAGTCGTATGGAATTTAATTCAATCCCCCAGCTCATATCGCTGTGCGATTTTTCTACATACCGTATGAGTAAGGTATTTGCATGCTTGTTTTCCTCGTGTTTACGATTCCGATTGTTATTTGATTTCATTGTGCATTTCTATTTTATTATCGCTCATAATATTTTAATGTTTAAATATTATTTACTATTTTATATAGCGAACATCATTATTATTTAAAATCAATTTTAACATTGATTCGAAGTAGCGATTTGGGACTGAAGTATAAATATATGATATTTCAACGGATATAAAATTTTGTTTTTTTTTCTGATAATTATAGGATACTAGAGTTCAGTTATTTCTAGAATGATGTAAAGATATTTGTGTGACATACGAAATTCTTGGTAACCAATATATATTCATGTAGTTATACGTGAAAAGGTATTTACACGAATTTTTAATTTAAATTTTTCTTCTAATGTAAGATCCCTCATTATTAATCTAATATATCGAATAACTTTGTTAAATTAAAAAAGGAAGAAGAAACAAGTGAAATAGAAAGATTCATAATTGATAAGAAAATTTATTATAGACAGTGTACATAGATAACACTCGCCCAAACATCCGTCTATTATAATATTACAAATTGAATATTATATTTATAATCTACATTCAATTTCTTCCATTTCTTAAAAGACACACCAACCGACACTATCAATGAACACCACAGAAATAGAAAGAAAGTTGCTCCACTGAATTTATTATTAAATTAATTTAAACGATATCTTCATTTTAAGATAATATCGAATTCCTTCTTCGTTGTTCAAATTAAGTAAAAATAAACGAATGACAACAATGATAACTCAACAGAACAGCCCAACTTTTTTTCATTAATTACTATCAACAACGATAAGAGAGTATACAAAATATGAGTTACATAAATTATCCACAACTATATTTCCAAATATTAATTCAAAACATTCAACAAATTCCTTTTTTCCGTATGTTCATCTGTTCTCTTCGACAAATTTTATTTTTATTTTTCCGAAACATATCCGTTATAGTTTATTCGTTACGGACAATTTACGTAACTTCCTGTATCCCACAAAGACGCGGTATACTTGTAAAATTTTCCCAAGCCTAACCCAAGACAAATAACCTCGGCAATTACAAGCACTCCGCGATCTTTCCCCTACCCTTCGATATTTAATTACGTAAAATTATCAAGCAGTATATCTGACGGCTTACAAGAGCAAATCGGTGATCCCTAAATAAATAACTGACAGAGTGGTGAGTTAGAGCGGGGGAATGCCTGGAATGCCGGTGGACGGACGGAAGCAGAAGCAGACGTTGCCCGAGGAGACCTCCGCGCTCGTGGAAGAAGCCGGTGTTCCTGGAAGATTTATAGGAAAGGTGGAAATATCGATTAAGATCGATCGATCAGGTGATTAAGACGTAAACTCGTTAGGCGGTGTGGATAAACAGAGGGACTTGTCGTTTCTTCCATCTCGCCACGTTCCACGGCCACCGTGGCGCATTCGTTTTCGTCCGGCAATATCTGCTAGGAAGGGGATTGCCACCGGATAATTTATTAGCATTCCGCGCCAGCGCGATGTTTATTGGCGGTTTTAATGCATTTCGCGGGCAACGCGCACAGGCCTACTGCTTATCTCTGGCCTACCTTTTAAGCGTGCATTTCTTCGATGAATTATTCAAACGCCAGCCCCGCGTCCTCCAATCTCATTCCCAGATATTCCTCCCTTGCATCCTCCCTGTTACACTTCGCTTCTCCCTACTTTCTGCCAACATTCTCATTCACCTTTCCCTCCTTTCCAATATTCTCTTTGTCCCTCTCTCTTACCCGCTTGCGATGTACATTTTTGCTATTTACGCGGAGACTTGCAATGGATGTGCAATTTTGTTATTACGAAGGATATGAATCGTTCTGTTTTATTAAAGAATTAAGTATTTCGTTAGATTCTCATTCACCTTTCCCTCCTTTCCAATATTCTCTTTGTCCCTCTCTCTTACCCGTTTGCGATGTACATTTTTGTTATTTACGCGGAGAGTTGCAATGGATGTGCAATTTTCTTATTGCAAAGGATGTGAATTGTTCTGTTTTATTAAAGAATTAAGTATTTCGTTAGATTCTCATTCCTCTTTCCCTCGTTTACAATATTCTCTTTGTCCCTATCTCTTACCCGCTTGCGATGTACATTTTTATTATTTACGCGTAGACTTGCAATGGATGTGCAATTTTGTTATCATAAAGTTAATCGTTCTGTTTTATTAAAAAATTAAGTATTTTTTTAGATTCTCATTCCTCTTTCCCTCGTTTACAATATTCTCTTTGTCCCTCTCTCTTACCCGTTTGCGATGTACATTTTTGTTATTTACGCGGAGACTTGCAATAGAAGTGCAATTTTATTATTATAAAAGACATGAATCGTTCTGTTTTATTAATGAATTAAGTTTTTCATTAGATTCTCATTCACCTTTCCCTCGTTGTCAATATTCTCTTTATCTCTCTTACCCGCTTGCGATGTACATTTTTATTTACGCGTAGACTTACAATGGATGTGCAATTTTGTTATTATAATGGACATGAATCATTTTGTTTTATTAAAAAATTAAATATTTCATTAGAAGACGAATTTTGTTTCATAGTGGATCCGCTTTGTTTAGTTGCGAGCAAATTATCATTTATTGGGAATGTATTATAATATACTGAATATAGACTTAAAGGTGTAAAACATAATTCAATAGAATATTTCGTTAGAAGACAGCTTTTATTATTTAGTAGCAATTTACCAATATGTGAAAACAGCTAGCGCCACAAGTAGACAACAAGATCAACTTTGACTATCTACCAATGAATATCTTTTTATTGAAAATCGATAATAACATATTACATATAGATTTAAAATATGCTAACAAATGAAAAGAATATTTATCTTATTTTTTCCGAAAATTTGAACTTTTAAATTCGGTCATTTTTATTTATCTTTTATTTATAGTTTACGTAGAAGTAGTGCGTGTTTATACGTCACGAGCAAGTTCAACTACGAAGGATCTAGAATACTGTATTTACATTTAACCTCGAAGGAAAGTAACGAGTAGTAAATAATTAAAATTTAGAACGTACTTCGTCCTGCGAGCAGGTATTCTTCATTAGCAGTTTTCCTCGCGCAAGGTTATGCAATAACGTGTGAAAAAAACGATAAGGACCCAAAACAAAGGGTAGAAGTTTAAGCATAATTAATAATATTTGCTCGTTCGGTCCCCTCTGCTTAACTGGTATACCGTTTAAATTAAACAATTATTGTGGCATTATTAAATTTAACGACCGTTGTAAATCAAATGGTCAAGGACAAGAGGTAATAAATCTATCTAAAATTTATTTTGATGACGTACTCGTTAAATCCTGCGCGTCTTCCAATTGCATTACCTTAAATAACCATCCAATTACGCGGAGCGTAAGATAGCAGTACAAATCATGGCGCGATTGACGTAAAAGCCGGTGTGATATTAGGAGTAGGCACTGTGTCGCTGTCATTAGCTCGGTCGCTGTGTTAATTTTTTTCTTATTTATGGAAGAGCGGTGTTTCGTTCCGGATTGCACAACGGCGTGACACAGTCCTCGTTAACGCCCAGCACGTCGTCCTATTCGGTACCGATTTTATAAATAATCGCGGCCACGTGGGCCGTTGGACCAGGGCCAGTCACACCTAGGAGAATAAATAACAATGGTGTCCCATTGAATTCGATCCCCTCCACGGTCTGTTCCGGTCCAGCTTGTCCGTTTTCTGCTCGTGGGTGTGAGGTCTTCGAAAGGTGCACACCATTGGCAGCGAATTCTTTCGCCAAGAAGCTTCTCGCGTTCCACCGTGTTCCCTGCCATTTTTGTTTCAGTGGCCGTGTGATTTCCGGTGAAAACTGCCCCTCTTTTCCTCGTTAAGTTAATTTGCTTTTGGCTGCACGCCAGTCGGACAAGAATCTTCCTCCGGCTACTTCCCGACCAGTTCCTTCAAGGTCCTTAAATTAAGAGCTCGTCTTCCAATAAAAGAATTCAATTTCGCGCTTTCGATCCTCCATTTTTCTTCGAGTTGCGAGGAATTCTCGTCTGTTCTTGACTATTCATCCAGCGTTCCATTCGCGGTAATTGGAAGTCTATCGTGATTAGCGAATTTTAAAATCTACTTCACCATGGAAATTGCGATATTTATCATCTGAATATAATTATGTTTATCATAGTCTTAAATAATGATTTATTTCTAGCGATGATCTTAAAAGCAACGATCAATATTCCATCTTTCTTTAATGGATCCTAAAATTTGCTTTTTTCATTACGTGAATTGTAGAAATTTATCTATCAAATTAATTGTAAAATTATTGCAGAAATAGTACACGTCTGTACGTGAATTTAGATTTCACTTGAGAACTTTCGTGTAATAATAATGTGATTCGTTTTCTATCTTGGGTAGCATATTTAATGTAATAAAAATTATGTGCTATTATCTCAAAGATTCTTTGATGTCCTACTATTTATAATAAAAGAATTTTTTATTGACTGTCTAGAAGCTAAATAATTGCAAATAATTGAGGTGATCACATCAAGTGTTGTACTCTGTCATTACAACATACAGTATTATTTTTATTATGACATGTAAAATATAACTTTCGTATACATAATAATAATATTTCATAGACACAAAAATTTCACAAAACTTACAGAATAATAATTTATAAACACTCATTGATCAATTTCAAATTAAACACATAAATCCTGTTCTAAGATATTTCTTCAACATCTATGATATCTAATATTAAGATATTTTTGATAAAAGAGTGTATAAACCAAAATGGTGAATTATTGGCAAATTATGTCACAATTTTTAATTTTAATGAAAATCAAGCCTATAAGTAAACAAAACGCTGACCATTTATCTCACACATTGCTGATCGGCAATTTTACTCAAAGTTTATCTCATGTCACCGGTTATTATTTCGGAATTGGATGTGAAAATGAAATTTCTTTTTTATAGCAAGGGGAACACAATTTGGCGACTTTTACTAGCTAAATATTAACTAAAGAATACATCAACCGAACAAAGCTGATGTGTAACAAATACAAAAAAGAACACGAGTAAACTCGTGACCGGTCAACAATATGTTAATTATCGAAATATTAAATTTTTTGTTAAGACACCCATAGACCTATAACTCAATTTTCCATAAATATCATCAATTTACTTTTTTACCCAGTAATTACATCTCCCAATTAATATTAAACCTACTATATCTCGAATATGGTTTTCCACATTTAATGTTACCACATTTCTCACTCGACTTAGCGATTCTTATATGTAACATATAATAAATAGTACATATGTATGTGGGAATGGCGAGCTGGTTGATATATTAAGGGCGATAGCAGAGCGAATGGGTGTGTGATCTTAGTTTCAAGTGCGTGCGGATAGATGAAAGAGACCGTGTACAAGGAGATCGGATGAACGAGTTTATCTATGACAGTGCCGAATGTTTAGGATACGTGAGGAAAGCATGATCAAAGAAGGAAGAATCTAGAAATGCGAATGGATGAAAGGAGACGTAGTGCGAGGTTTAAATAAGGGGTACAGGTTATAAGCGAATCAGTATTTAGTATTCAAAATTCGATTGTCAGTGCCAGTAGCGAGTCAGTTGAGATTTGAGTTAAAAATAGTCAGTAGTCAAGTGTCCATTTAACTATTAACCCTTTCCACTCGAATGGCGACTGTCAGTCACCATGAAATTTCGAAGACTCGTATTAATTAATATATCAAATTTAAGATAATATAACAATATGCGAAATATCGAAATCAAATAATTCCACGTGTTAATTACTATACGATCCTTTATTTCCCATTCAAGAAGATAACGTCAGTGTTATACCATAAAATCTGTAAATTTCTATTCTCCTTTAGTCAAAAAATCGCCGAGTGCAAAGGGTTAACCCTTTGTACTCAAGAGGCGTTTCTCAGTCGCAATTTAATCAGATTTCAAGATCAGTGATAATTAACACTAACACATTTAATCGAGGTTATTTCGTTTGGCACCGATAGAATTGATTCACATCATTTTGCTTGTCGTCAGGGGTTCTTGGAGGCCCTTAACACTAGGTTTACGGGGGTTCTTTGTATACCTATTTCTACGGACATCCGTCAGATTTAGGGTAAAGAAAACCACATATTTTCCTTAAAAAATTAACGATGAGTTTAATTTGAAAACAATCGCAATATTAACACTAGGTTAACAGACGTTTTTGAATACTTATCTTTATGGAGACCCAACAGATTTACGGGTAAAGAAAACTACGTATTTTCTTAAAAAATAAGACCGTGCATTTAATTTAAAAACAATTACGATATTAACAAATTTAATATAAGTTGATTAAATCAATTAATCTTATATAATTGGAGTAAGTCACCCGTCAAATTGACGGATCCGGTAAATCTAGTGTTAACAGACTTAACATAAGTTAATTAAATCTGTTAATAATTGAAGCAACCTATCCGTCAAATTGACGGATCCGGTAAATCTAGTGTTAACAGACTTAACATAAGTTAATTAAATCTGTTAATATCGTATAATTGAAGCAACCCATCCGTCAAATTGACAGGTCCTAATTAAATCTAGTGTTAAAAGGCAATAAATCATCAGTTCTTGTGAGTTCTCAATCCTGTTCCTCTATTTTTTCAAAATTGCACTTGTCCGATAGTTTTCACATGGCACAAACCTGGTGCCACCGAATGTCATGGTGTTAATACATCGAATTTGAAATTATCCAACGATGCGTGGAACGTCTAAGTGAAATAATTCTACGTTTCAATATCTACACGATTTCTTATGTACCCTTTTAAAAATATCCTCGATTTTATAACAGAAAGTCTTCAAATTGCTATTTTTCTGTCATACAAAAATCACCGAATGCAAAGATTTAATTTCAATAAACCACTTTTATTATTTAAAAACCAAAGTTTGAGCTCATCTAGCAGCAAAATCCTACACATATAACAAATTTTACAATATCTCCTCTTATTCCACTCCTTTTAACCTTCTCCTTCCCTTCGTCTACCATTTGACCAGTAGTTCAACAAGTTCACCGTTAAACCACATAAATCAGAAAATTCTCCCGTACGATACTTTCGCGAAAATGGAAAATAAATCGCGAAAGTAATAAAACTAGCCATCCCTGATACTACCTGCATGGAAATAGAAAGGGAAACCTATAGGTGGAATACAAGACTGTGGTGAGGGCAGCTTCCCTTTCACGCGATACCTACGTACGCAGAATACGCGCGAGCGTATCAGCGAGTACAGAGAATTCAATTACCGTTTAGAACGTGGCGGATGGAAGCTCGACACTACGGAATTCGCGATAACAGGGAAGATACAAAAAGAGCGTTCTCTCTCTAAGCTGTAGAGAAGATAGGTACACGTATACCTGTATTTACCTGCGGAGGGAGTCTGCCAGACTGGCGCTTGATAAGCGGTTGTCGGGCGATAAGAGAGCACGATACACGAGGGTAACGCACTCCGTTTGCGTATGCGCTACAGGTCATTTCATAAGACGGACTTTTGTGCGAAATATAATCTGAGATGATGTCGCGCCCGCCGGATACACCGGCGATAAGTAGAAAGGGGATTTCCATGATGCGCATCGTGTCTGTCGCAAGGTGGCTCGTTATCGTCCTTTATGTTTTCCGCTCTTATCTGCGAATGTGGAGTAACGCGATTACCGAGCAATCCAACAATCTGACCAAGTCCCCGTTTCGCTCGTCGATCACCGAAATGTTGCAAAATCGATAAGCCACGAGACGAGCTTGTTTCTTCATATCCAGAGCGAATTCCTTTGAGAACTTTCTGCTTTTCATTGTGGAATAAGAGAGAGGGGTAGTGATTGATCGATGTATCGATTCTGTAGAAATATTAATGTACACGTACCGACAAGTGTTGAGAAATCAGGTAATAGATTCGCTCTTTAGTTCTGAGAATTAAATATTAAAATTAAAAATAGCACGAAGAGCTGACTTATTGTAAATTAACGGTAGGATTAATAGTCTGTAACGAGTAAAAGTTTTCAACTACCAATAATCGCAGCTCGATAGAACCTTATTCGTTACGATATCAAAAAAAGCCTGTAAGTTAGTTAAATAAGTTAGTCAAAAGTTAGTTAGTAAGTTGGTTAGAAACCTGAGTAGTTAGTTCATTGTACGCAAATGATAATATTTGTAATAATACGGTGAATATAAATAACTATATATTATTATATTTTATGTTTAAATATAAGTCAGGATTAATTTTTCTAACATCAGTCATCATATATTTGTAAAAATTATATAAATAAAATATCGAAAATAAGTCATTTTGACCTCTTTGGTAGTCTGTGTTAACAAACAGTAAGCTTTTCTCGAATACTTCGTATAAAACTTATTTCTAGTTTCAAGCTTTTGTAGTTAGAGAAATCAATTCAAAGCAACATCCCTAATTTATTAAATATAATCATATGTTGATTGCAGCTATTTATTATGCATCAAAATATGGTTAATATACTCTTTAACATTAGATTTGCGGGACCCGTCAATTTAACGGATAGGTTGCTTCAATTATACGATATTAACAAATTTAATAAACGTATATTAAGTCTATTAATATTGCGATTGTTTTCAAATTAAATCCATCGTTTGCTTTTTAAAGAAAATATGTGGTTTTCTTTACCCTAAATCTGACGGGTGTCCGTAGAAATAGGTATACAAAAAAAGAACTGTAAACCTAGTGTTAATAAACTTTCTGTGTTTCAAACGAAATAATTGACACTTTATACTAAAGATACCAATCTTATTTTCTAGACAATGCAATATTTCATATAATTTTTAGAATTTCTTAGGTAAAAGTAATTTTATTAATTTCGGTACGTTTTAAGATTTATTTTTATAACGTGCGTGCGTTACGGGTTTTAGTTATTTTTTGATAATAAGCTTTCATGTATAATTATGTACAAAGGGAACGTAAAAATTGTTTGGTTAACTTGATATGTACATGCAAGCAATATATCTTCAGAAATTATACGAGTCCTTTTTTTACTCGTTAAACATGTATTAAGTATATCAGTTTCTGGGAACCAACGGTATCAAACTTAAAAAAATATTTTCCAACGCATATATAATGTTATTAAAAAGTATGTTCACAATTTTTAAATAGATTTTATTGAAATGTTTTAAACGAACATGAAATTTACAAATTTGCAAATTTGCAAAAACTGTTTCCTGTTGTCCATTTTTTCATTTTTGTTTATACTTAAACGTGTATACTTTTTGCATTCACACAGTGCCTAAATAATGTCGGGTAATAATTACGAAGTTTTATTTCACTTTCTCTAGTCTCTAGAAGCCAACAGTATCAAATCGAAAATAATATCGTGTAATTTCTATAATTTTTAAAAATATCTTTATACTTTCAAATCAATTTTATTGAAACGTTTTAAACAAATACGGAATTTCCTTTTACAAAATTGAAAAAACCTTTTCCTATTCTTCTAATTTTTAAATTGTATCTATACACAGACGTACTTACATATTTTCTGTATTCATACATTACCTAACTAAATCTATCACGCTCAAATAACAGGTGAATGAAAAAGGAGTGAAACCTTACAAAAAATAAAAAAAAAGAATGAAATAATGGAAGACATTTGAAAAATGATTATACGTATATTGATTAAATGATTAAAATGATTGAATGCCGAATTTTCGATGAAAGTTTTCAAAGATGGGTATTTAGGTCATGGTGAGTTAAGTGCAAAATAATCTCAGGTAGCAAGATAAAATTCCATCGCTATCCAATAGCTGCTTCAGTCCTTCCCTAATTAAGTACACGAATTTTTATTCCAAGTTCAATCAGAAATTACCAAATATTTCAATATTCAAGTGATGACAAATTCCAAAATCGAAAGTGATACGAAAAATCAAAATTCTTCCTTGTTGGACAGTGGATTAAGAAAATCTGCAGCCTCTTTACAATTACAACAATGTTCGAATACATGACAAATTACTGATAGGTTTACGATATACATGTTAATCCGGTGATTATGTATAATTGTCGGTTATTATATATAATTACCACTAAATTTGGTAAATGCGATTAATTCTTGAACATTTATCTAGTTACTAATCAAAAGGGTAGTTTTTCGTTGGATACTATAACACAACAGACTGCGAACAACGATATTTTATAATTTATAATCAAAAATTTNTTATAGTTTTACATTAGACACCATGACACGAGGGGCTGCGAATAACGATATTTTATAATTTATAATCAAAAATTTAATAAATAGCTATTTTAAGTAATTAATGTAACCTGAATGAAATTTGAATAAGGAACTGACATGTCTTGTTAAATGAAAGACCTAAGTAGAGAAATTTTCTTTTATTATTAGAACTCACATAAAACAGTTAAACTCATATTCTAGAGAAAAGAAATTTCATCGTATTTACCAAACAGACATATACACAGGAAAGAAATCTTTGGAAACGTAGCAGCACGTACATAAATGTAATGGAACGTACGGTGACGTCACGTGGTCGAGTTAATTAATTTTCGATACACAGAAATATCTCGAATAACTCGATTCTCTTACATATCTTGCCAAAAGTTCGAACAAAACTCATTCCTTAACCGATATTGAATACTGTTAAAGTTAACCTTTTAAGCGCTATGAACCCACATATGCGTTCCGCAAAATCGTTCACAATGGGCTATGAACGCATATATGGGTTCCCATACAACACCATTCAATCTAGACTATAAATATATATATACAAAAATATCTACCATGTAGAGTAGAAGCTAGAGTAGAAAGAGTTTAAATATTCGGACGACCTCCCATTTCGGTTAACGGAGATTTTTGCAGTCACTGCTCAAATTATTTCAGTCAGAATCAACCTATTTTGTAATAAAACTTCAAAATTAGCCAGCTCATCATGCGCGTTGTCGTAAAAAATGAGCAGTCCACAGTACACGCCTAACGTTACACAAATCAACGCTCAAAGGGTTAAAATAAACTTCGTGCACCTTTATTACGAATACAATGCTATTCTCGCCTTTTATGATAGAATCGAATCATGCCATACGAAACTGTCGATGTGACAAAGAATACCGTACTGAGGTATCAGTAACTGGAAAACAATCCTCATATTTCGGGCCTCTGTATAGCTTTCCATGTATCATACAACAATTCAAGGAGAGCATCTATCATTTACTAAATAATACAGAAACAGAAGCAACTAACGAGAAATACACTTCGAAGCAGTGGATATGCAGCGGAATTCTGAATTGAGATATTGATATACAGAGAAATATTCACGTTCCAAGTTTTAGGATAGCTTTCCAAGCACAAAAGACCATGCAAAGCACCAATCATACACCAAATAATACAGTTAGATCGACTGACTCCAATGCATCGGACATCGCAAATCAAAAGAATTTACTTTATTTGTTTTTACACTTATTAAAAGATGGCGTTCAAATCAATTATCATATTTCCTACACAAACCATCTGCATACCATCTCTCTACTCTGCATCCTCTCGCTATTTCAGACCTGCTGAACCTCAGCAACAGCGACTGTCTCCTACGAAGCGTGGCTCGGTTAATAACGTTCCGTACCGACGAAAATAAGAGAAAGCAAGAAAAAGGCAATCAAAAGGAGGAGAAATGAGGCCGAAGAAAGGATGGTACCCAAAGTGGTCACGGCGAAATACCGTGGTGGAGCCGAGCGGTATAGTGGTTGGTTAGTAAGCGTGGGTGTAGATGTAGCGAGATTACGCCTGGACTCTCCGAGTCGCGTGGCCTTCCCCCCTCCTCCTCCTCCCCCTCTGTTAATCTGACAACCATCTCTCTCCTTCCCCGACCATAACCCTTTTCATTTCTCGGTGCACATTCCGTCTCCCTCAATTTCTCTCCTTCTACCCGTTTCTCTGTCTTTTATCCCTGTGCTCGTCCTTTTTTTCCACGGTCTTATGGGGTCTCGCTGGGCCCTATCCCTTCCTCCCCCCTTACACCGCCGCGGTGTCCCTTTCCCTTTCTTTTTCTTACACCAGGTACCATTCCTACTACCGCTCGCGTACCTTCTCGCGACGCTGCCCACCATCTCGCGGGCATAAAATACAGTCAGGAATTTTAATAAGCCCGCCATTGTGCCGTGCGGTCCCGGTTCCCACAGATTATTTCAACCCAGCTTAAGACCACTCGCGTTTCGGGTGTAAACGGAACTTTACGGTGCAACGCAACCACCCGCGGTTTTACGCGCTCTCGGGAGTTAGTTAGATTGTCGCGGAGTTTTACGACGAGTCAAAAATTTCTGCTCGTCGGTTTTTCCCCGCGATTACGCCGGTCGTTTTGAACGCTCGAGAAATTAGTCCGTAAGCGACGCTCCGTTTGTAAACTCTCGCTCCGCGATCGCTTTCGAGCGGAACAGGTGTCACGGGCATTCCTTCTCTCTTTTTTCCCTCCTCTGCCTTCTTTTTCCCTAATTTTTCGGATGTTCGCGTTTCTGTTCTGAGTTATAACAATTCAAAAGCGAGTAATCGAAAACAAAGCGTTACCAGTCTTGTGAGTCAGTAACGAATTAACTATGTAAGTAAATATTGCGTAGAGATAAAGAGTCTACTCTTATATTTTCTTTTCTTATTAAACATATTTCTTATCGTTTTGTTACTGCATTTGTAATTCCACGAGTTTGTAATTTCAATTCAATAGTTTCGAATATATGGAATAGAGTAGCGTGTCTCCTTTTAGACTTCTTTTTTCCGATTTTTTAATAGGTACTATGTGAATGAGTGTTTCTAATTAGCGAATAAAAATTGCATCGGTATAAGGAACAGAAAATTAATTTTGTAATTAAAGCTTTGCATTGCACTGACAATATTATGGCGATGTTATTAACACTTTGCAGTACAAATTATATTTCAGTTTTGTTACCAGCAGCTTCTAGCTTTTAAGTTATTTGAAATTTACTTCGACTAAAAAATAGGGCAATTTAAATACATAAAGGAAGAAGCAAATTCGATTAAATGTCAATTTTATTTACACTATTGTTGTACTTTGGAATTTTTAAATGTATGATATCTCTTGAAACAATTTCCTAGTGTCGAGTCTCACTGTAGAGGGATAATCTACAGTTTGTTATTCGACTGTTTTCATCAATAGACATGAAAAAACTTGGATAAGATTACTTTTCCAAATAAAGTTATGAGGAAACTTAGAACTTTTTTAATTTTTTCCTTTTTGAAATATTCTCCACTACAAAGGTATGTTTGGGATTATTGATAAATCGAATTAAAAATATTTCGAAGTCAAATTATCGAATGGTTTTAGAAATCGGGTATTTAGGTATATCTATATTTCTTAATATTCATTCTATTTATTTATCCTTGTACTTTTGCACTATATTATGATATTATAACAGTGGGCTCAGATATTTTAACAATAGTAATTATCGATCTTTAATTTTTCAATAACAATGAAGAATTACAATCAATTGGAATTTCCTTCTTTTAATGTAAACAAAATTCTGGTTAGAAAGAATTAACTATATGTACTTATACAAAGAATCAAAGGATATTTGAATACAATGTAGAAAAACAAGTATTCGAAAGATAAACCTTAAGACGATATTTCATGTAACACACTAGCGCCACGACGGTTCGTATTTCTAAATATACTTTAAATATCATGTACGTCGTTGAATATTTTTCTGATTTTTCTTTTTGACAATTGTCCCTGTCATGTATTTTTGTAACGCATAAATTTTATATTTCTGTTCTTTTAAAATATAGCACATATGATTTTCTTTTGTATCAGAAACAAAATTACTTATTTATAACTTTTTACATTTTTTATTTCGTCCGACACAAAATTCTACTGTAAACTTATTTTACTGTATTCAATATTCGACTGTAAAAGTTTTGAGCACAATATAAGTGTGATTCGCACATAATTCTCATTTACAATCTAACGATATACCAAAAATGCAAAGAAAGTATAAAAAGTGTCTTTATAATTGTGTAAAATAAAGAATTGTCTGCAACAAAAGGGATAAATTTCTTTTCTTTTGATCAAATTTAACCGTCTTCAAACCTTGCCGAATATCCTTAAAAATGATAATTTTCAACGAACTGGTCGAAATTTCGTTCGGCCTAAATAGAATCATCTAACAAAGCACGGTGACAAGAAATCCAATCTCCGAAATGGTTATTTCGTTTAGGTTTATTTTAATTTGCCCGATGCTTTTATCGTATTACCGTTTTATCATGGCGAGGGGCGCAAAAAAGGGACACGAGAGCGAACGCGGCGCGTCTGTAGCCGATTCTCCTCTCTCGTTAACAGGCCCACGTTAATGTCAAGTCGGATAGGAAGGAGAAGGCAGTTATGCCATTCCGGAAATGCTGGAATGCCGCTGTGGCGCCAGAACCGTATATCGGCACACGACGAACCGCAAATCAATTTGCACGTCCCCTCCAACTGTACCGTGGCTCGTCACGTCGTTTCCTCGCAAGATTGAAATCGACGACTACGAGACGGAACTGTGCCGGCTGTGCTGTCATCGTGATCGCGCCTGCGGGATGAATAGAGCGATACCGGAAGATCTATGTGGGACGAACCTTCTTGCTGAATTGTAATGCATCAAAGAGGAAATACGTGGAACCCTCGCCGAAACAAAAATTGATCATCAAGGATGTGGACGAAAAACGGAAAAAATTCGCGCGAACGAACGATGTCTCGGTAGGAATTATTCGAATTATTAATACCGATTATTCATGGATATACTATATATTTACATTGACGGTCATGAAAATATTCGGACACCGGTATAGATTTGACCTTTATCTTCTGTATTTTGACTATATATATACAGTGGACTTAAAGAATACGTTGTGTTGTTATAAGGTATAGGTTTTAGATAACGAAAATATAAAAACATTTTAATTAATATATACGACTGTTTAAGTAATGGAAAGGAGACGAAGAAATCGCTGATTTTCAAATCATAAATATAGTAGGACAATTGAATAGATTTAAC
This sequence comes from Euglossa dilemma, assembly GCA_002201625.1. Classification (NCBI taxonomy): domain Eukaryota; kingdom Metazoa; phylum Arthropoda; class Insecta; order Hymenoptera; family Apidae; genus Euglossa; species Euglossa dilemma. The sequence continues at coordinate 1,081,335 of NIJG01000009.1, forward strand.
TTTTATATTCTGTATTTTAATTACATATACAGTGGATTTAAAGAATATTTTATGTTACGATAAAGTATAGGGCTTAAAGAATGTTGTGTTATAATGAAGTACAGGTTTTAGATAACATAAATGGAAAAATATTTTAGTTAATATGTACGATTGTTTTTATTATCAATTTCAACAGTTTAGCTTTGTTAATAATAATTATCATTAATCAATATATTACTGATTGTTTAACATTTAGACAGTATGAGGATCACAAACGAAGATCAAAACAATGAATAAATAACACTAGTGTAAGTACAAGATAGAGCTATATATCTATTTATATCGTCTGTGTGTGAAGTCATAATACATTTTTTTTTCTTTTCTTTCTTTGTAGACTGTTATATGTTATTCCCTTTCTTCAGATTCATTAGCTGCATCTGACAAAATTGATACTAATTTTTATTCAGGTACAAATACAATTATACCTACGGGTGATTACTGAAAGACTGAATGATATAAAACAAAAATAACTTTTGCAAATACATATTTATATTTCATTTAGAAATACAATGACTAGATTTTTTTTCATATGTAGCCTTTTCAATCTCCAAAGGATTCTCTACAACCTGGAAGAAAGGGAAATAAAAGAAATTGAAACTGCACAAGTTACGACTTTTACAAACCTTTCAGTTTCTCAGTGGCCACCCGGTACTTATTTATCTTCATCATTACCACATTTTAATTATTATTATCCTTAGGTGTATCAACACTACGAGTCAGTGATTCTTCCGATACACCAACCTTCAGAAAATACACCAATAAACAAACCACTAAGTCTATACAAAACTAAAAGAAATTCATGGAAAAGCAGCATCTATAATCCGCAAACTCGTAAACAAACTCCGAAACCTGACGTTTCTTTCTTCCACCGAATCCACCACTGTATCACGAAGAACCATCGCGACACTGTAACAAATATTTAATGAAACCGATAAAACAGCGTGCATTAACGTCGTCATCCTGGAAGCGGAGCACGAGGCCGCGTGCTGGATGACAAACCCATCCGACGACGAGTGATAATTGGTTTTTTCATCGGGCATGATTTAAGGAAACGACGAGTAGAGGCCGTGGGTGGTGATTCAGAGGGGTGCAGCTGGTCCTGGGGCTCCTGGAATTTCGGACGGAGGCCATTCGCGCCCATCGATCTCGCCGTTTCGGCTCTTGAATCATCGGAGACAGTAGCTATCGGCAGGAGCCGGAATCCAGGACGGAACAGAAGCACTCGTTTCTTCGAATGGACCGGAGGAGGAAGGAGGGGAACGGGAAAGGGAGAAAAAAAGGAAAGGAAGAGCGAGGGCGGATACAAAGTCTGTAAAGAGTAAAATGGAAGGCTGGAATGATTAACCTGCGGCGCCGTAAGAGATCGTAAAGCCCGAGGGCTCGTGATGGGCCTATTCGCATCAGCCAGGGCTCTCCGTGTTCCGTAATCGCTGTGCCCTTTGTTTCCACTCTATCCGGCCGTGCGTTTCAGTTGGGAGCCCCTGTGGCCAACTGTATCATATTAGCGGCAGTAATTACAAATCATTGGAGAAACTGGAACTGGCCAACCAACCGTTTCGGCCCATCCGCTTGGTAAAGCTGATCTCTACTCGTACTTTCGCTGCTCTTCGTATCTCTTCCCGAAGAGCTTGCGAACGTAGTTTTGTCATCGCGCGAATTAACCTTCGCAATTGATGGTCATCGATGACAGTATGACTTCAATAACAAATGATCTTCTTCGTTCTCTTCATCCAGTTTTGGTAGACTCTCGGGTTGTTATTATCGGGCTCTTTGGAAAGTTTGAAGTGAAAATTTATCGACTTTTGACGAGTTAAAGTCCATGGGCGAATGTTTGTTGTATTTTAACCCTTTGCGGTTCTATGTCGAGTGTGACTCGACATTTGGAAATTGTTTCAAGAGATTTACACTTGAAAATTATAAAGTATAACAATAGTGTAAATATAACTGATTTTTAATCGAATTTGTTTCTTCCTTCGTTTATTTAAATAGCCCTACTTTTTAGTCGATATAAATTCCAAATAATAAATTTAGAAACGTTAAGGGCTACTGGTAACGAAATTGAAATATATTATTCGGACCGCAAAGGGTTAAAGATGAAAACAGGCGAAATGCTTATTAGAATACACATCTCGAAAATTGTTGGATTCAATATTTCCAGATATATAAAAGTTCCTTAAGGGCAGAAACTATTTAATTCGTTAGAAAAAGGGAACAATAATCTCGATAAATTTTAAATGAGCAAATCTGATAGCTTTTGGATCCAATCACAATAGAATTACACAGTTTCACTTATCTGAGTGTAAACCTTCATTATTTGAACGCGAGATCAGAGGATGTGAGTAAAATAAGGTGTTCGTTTCATTCTTGTGCGATTCTCGGAAAACCGTTCGTTTTATTTGGTTACTTATTTATTTATTTTTTTAAGTTATAGTAGTTTAACGGCAGAATGATGTAGAATGCGTCCGATATTCTGTGTTTTCCTTGAATCGAAAATTGTTAGAGTGTATCTCCGTATTTATACTTTTATGAACATTGTTTTATGATAAAAACTTCGGTCGTTTGAAGGTATGAAAAGTTATCTCGATAAATTAATAACGAATATATTTGATATCTTTCAGATAAATCTGATACTTCACTTACAGTAGAATTCCATGAAGTTTCACTTATCTGAGCGTAAACTGCTATTATTTGAACGAGAGATCAGAAGTTCTAAGGAGAATGAGTAAATCCGTATTGTAAGAATTTTATCTTCAAATGAAGTCAGGTAAATGTAGTTAAACTGTACTTTAGAAGCAGTGCATGTATTATAAAATAAAAGAACAATTAGACACATCAAAACATAAATCTATTTATCTAAAAATCAGCATCAGCTTTACACAATTCTACGTACTGAATTAAATTTTCTAGAAAATATAAAACAATTTAATAACTATTACATTATATAACAATTTAATTATCTGCATGTATATATGCTTCAAAAATTTGTCGAACGATAATTGTTTATTTTCGTCGATACTGATATGTTTAATATCAATTAAATTTATAATACTTCTTTGTGTACATCGTTGTGTACTTTGTCGCGTATGAGAGTATTGGTGAATCCCGATATTTTTTTTATTTGTACAAATTTGTTCGCGACGATTATCCAGAGTATCGTAATATTTATCTGCTTTTAACTGATTCTTTATCGCTAATTCCAAGAGAATTCCATTACAGTGATCCGGAATTTAGATCCGAGTTTTTCTGAAATCTATTTGTAAAGAGGCGCCAACTCATGCTTTTAAATATTGATATAGAGTGATGAAATACCGTTGATTCCGTTGATTACGCTTTTCCTTCTTGGACTATAAAGAACACGATTGAGTGACTTATTCCCAGTGACTAAGAATGACCGTTCGTATCGTGTTACGTTAGAAACCGGAGAGCAAGAATAAATTGGAATTCGTGTAATCGTCTACGTACTTTCCAGAAATAATTTTTCGTCATTTCGAATTTCTTACGGGACTTGGAGCACAATATGTAATCATCGTTAATTATCCAGTAACTTAAGTCTATAAAAATATAGTGGAATCTTGTGTCAATCATCCGTTAATCTATTTTTATAAAGGTATGTACGATATCCAAAAATAATTAGGCAATAACATAATTCTGTGAAAATGTGTTGGAACCCGGTGTTAATTATTTGATAATTTAATTGTTCGATTAATTTCACCACAAAAAAAAAGAAAATATATATATAAACATTAATGTTAATTGTTTCACAATTTCTTCCCATTGAAATATTCAAACACTCGAATACTAACTCTTTAATCATACTATTCTATCAAAATATACATAAAATTTAATACTAATGGTTCTGTAATGCAATTTTGTTAAAATATGTATAAAATTCGATACTAATTGTCCAATAATATTAGGTCGGGGAAAAAGAGATCCATTATTTTTATAATTTTTTTTTAAATTTTAAATATAAATACGTGTTCTTTGGAAACTCACGGATTTTG